>VDFB02060596.1:0-89452 GCA_007258455.2 Sequoia sempervirens
AGTACTATCATGTTACTTCCATGAATAATATGGTTGCACTTAAGATTGTACGATCATGAATGGCAACGAGCAAAACACATAAAGCTACAAATTCCACATAGTGATGAGCAACATGATAGGATGAAGACCATTATTGATAAGAGGAATTATGTGCATCAACATAAGGAAGAGTACCGCAATCCTTAATATGTTTTATTTTATTACTCAAGACCTAACACTCATTGATATAATGACCATGCACTCGATGATATGTACAAAATGTTTTTTTCTTATAAAATTTCTTTAATGTTTTTGGAGGGAGAGATATCAAATGGACTTTGAGAAGTATCAACAAAATATTCTCTTGATCAGAAGTAGGAGACATTTATTTCTCTTGTGAAGAAAAGCTTTCTTTATTAGTACTAGATGTCATACATACAAAAGATGATAAAGCATAGATGGATATGAAGGTTAGAATCCTAGACCTACTTAGAAAATTATTGTAAGTACTTCTCTTGATTCCTATCATTTTGTTCCACATTTACATTATATCCATATTTAGAAATAATTTTGTTTCTAAGGCGATAACTTTCTTCCAACTCAGATGAAGAGGTCATGTCTACATTCTCCTAAGAATAATTTTCCCAAGCATGAAAATCCTTTTTAAGTTTTTCAAACTTATGCATCTTACACTCATGATGCAATGAAGTTAAATATCCCCCATCACCATCATGGGTTAATGTTTTTGGATTTGTTGATATAGAACTAGATACAAAACAAGACTCTTTAGGTTAAGATTGTTAGATTTTGTATTATCCCATAAAGGAGGATGTAAAATCTAATGAACCACAATCATCATCTAAGAGTTTTATTATGCATTTGATATTATCATCAAGTTATTTGGAATTTGATGACAATATTTTTGCCTCTTCTTTCAAACAAGATGTAAAATATAATGGTTCCCAATCACCATCCAAATGTTTCATTATGGGTTCTAATTTTGAAGTTGGAATCAAAGCATTAAGAGAGTTGGAATTATTATTCTTAGCCTCAACTTTTAAATTAAAACTTGCTTCATTTTATTCAACTATTTATATCTTGTTATTATATTCATACTTAATCTCATGGTGAAGAGTAGATGGGACTCCCTTCATGGCATGAATCCGCAGTCTACCTAGGAGCATATTGTATGAAAGATGTCTTGGAATAACATAAATAAGTGTTTGTAAAGTCACATGTCCTACCTTGATGGGTAATGTGATCACTTTGAAAAAATGGGAAAGGGAAACCTTTGAGTTTTCACCTTAGGATTTGTCACCTTTCCCAATTTTTTGTGGAAATATATGTGTGGGGGAGATGTGAATGGATTGGGAATGCAAAGGTGGAATGAGGGTTTGATGGATTTTAATAAGGTATGTTATTGAATTATAACCTAATAGGTGAGTCAACCAATAGTTAACCAAATTTGGAAATTTCTTAACGACGAAATACAATGATCTTACCAAGGTAATAGTGTACTTTACTGTTTTGATGCAAATAGAAAAGACATAGAATTTGGGTTAGAAAATGGAGGACACAAATGCCTAAGGCATGAGTGTCATTGTAAATTTTTTTAGATCTATTTTCAAGGTCCTTTGATGTTGGATCCAATCTAAGGATTCCTTCCTACAATTTTTTTAGAACATTGTTAGATATTTTGTAACTAATTTTTTGTGGATTGACAAGATGTAGGGTTTCAAATGTAACAATGAAGAAATTTCTTCAAGATCATTTCAATATTCTTAAAACCTATGATCCATACATTCATAAAGAGAGGAAATTTTGGGCCATTTAGGATCTTACCTGAGTCAAACCCCATGTAAGTCTTTCTACTTCCATAATGACAATGCCAATGATAAAATGATAATGAATGGGAAGGAATGATGAAAACACAAAGTGCTGCAACTCACCACCCTTCAATAGCTTCCTTGAAAGAGTGAAGTCATGCACATAACCTCAAGGACTTGGATCTTGCTTTGGTTGAATTGCTTGCAGACCTACAAAAAGTGTTAGCCTTCACAAAACAATGATAACATAAACTCATATGAACTCACATAATATTTGACATGATGTTAGGATCTTGAATTGTTACAATAAAGCTATGAAATTTTTTCTCTTGAATTTCTCTTGATGATAGTAATTTCTCTTAATATTCACCTCTTGCTAATTGATGTTCAAATGATGCAATAACTAGGCATTTATAGAAATTTATTCAATTTCCTAAAAATTAAATCATGATGGCTGACTTTGGACACTTGAAATTTAAATATTAAACTACCACAACTGATATATTTAAATTTTGAGGGGAAATAAGAGGACACTCCACCTAGAGCATGAGTGACTTGGACCTATTTTCTAGGTCAGTTAGTGTTGGGGGGAATGTATAAGTTAAATACAATTGATTATTGCTTGTAATTCCTTTTAAATTATGAAAAATAGGCCATATGATGCATAATTTAGTAACTTAGATACTCAATTAGGTCCAATAATTTAAGTGGGAACAATAAATAAGGTGAAATTGTCAAGGGTGATAATTTATGATGGAACATTTAGCCTCCACTTTAGTGAGACTATGAACTTATGCTCATACTCACACTAAAGTAGAAGATCTATGACAGGAGGGGTCCAATATTCCAAATTTTGAAGAGATAGGATGACTAAGGATCTAGGGGTAATCAAGCCCCCAAAATCCAAGATCCCATGGAAAACCAACATAGGCCCAAAAAAACACACATATGTATGATTATGCAAGAAGATAACATACACTAACATACAATGTCAATATGAAATACAAAAGGAAGGTATGGGTTGATAATTTGTCTTATGTTAGGGTACATAAAAAAGGAGTTCATGACACACAATAGCAAAGTCTGATATTTGCTAGGTGAATCACAAACTAGAAGGAACATGAGCTAGTGAGGATCTCTTTTAACTAGGTGAGCCTCAAATACAAGGTAGAAAAATAGCACACTAGGTCTATTGGGGACCACTTTTTACTAGGTGTTTACCCATAATAATACCAAGAGTGTATACATCCTGATAAAATTGATAAGGTACTACAAAATGATCAAAATTCTATGCCAACACTACACTAAATTCAACACATGTGAGCAAAGTGATGTAAAGAAAATTTCAATGTCAATGTTAACAAACCACTAAGTCCAACCCTTGTGAACGAAGTGAAGCAAAATAATACCAATGTATTCCCCCACTTTAAAGAAATTTCAAAACACCCTATTGTGTGCAATCGCTTAAAAGTAGAAAATGATAAATGTTATATAACAAAATTCACAAGAGCTTATTTGAAAATCCCTATGCCAATGTCATTTTTCCAAATAAAGCTACACCATGATAAGGGATTACTCCCAAATGTAATACAATAAATAACATACAGTATGAACACATAAGGGATCTATAGATCTAGGGTTAGTATACATATTTTCTATAGTGATATAATAGAGCTCGAAACTGATATCATTCCCCAAATACTTGTGGAACAACAAACACATTAGAGGAATGACACATAGAGAGAGAAGAATTTTTTTTTTGGGTCAACATGGAAGAGACCTAAATGTTTCAATGCCTTGTATCATCCCCAAAAGGAAAAGACAAGATAAATTTTACGACATATAGAAGTATGAAGATACAAATATAAAAATGTCACAATAGGTTAGTTTCCTTTGTATTATTGCACCAATGGAGAAACAAGGGTCATCCAAAGAAACTCACAAACATAAAGACATGCCAAGCAACACAACACGAGAGATCACATCATGTAAAAGAAAACACAAAGAATTCATGAAACACGCATAAAGGAATATCACATGTGTAAGTTGACCTAAAGTATGTCATCTATATCCCAATCTTGCTCATCATATATGTGTTAGGTGCATACAAAATATAAATTAAATGCAAATAAAGATTAAATGGAGGAATGAAAAACACATAAATAATAATAGTGAGAGACAATTTTTAACGTGGTTCACCCAAACTCAGGCTACATCCACCAACAAAGATTCCAATATTATTATCTAGCAAATAAAACCAGTTACAACCCACAATCCTTGCAGTGTTGTAATATGTGTTTATATTCACATTGATTTTAGGGACTTCTAATTAAAATGGACTTAATTGTGCCTTATTTTTGGTGTTGTAAGGTCTACCTTTATACTTTCACACTAATTTAGGGCTTCATTAATTATTTGAGGTTAATTTGCCTTAATTTGCCCCTTTAATTCAAATCCAAGCCTAATTAATTGTATTTTCCAAAGGATAAAACCCAAAATTCATAAATTCCATAGCATAAAGTTTAACATTGAGCAAAGTGTGTCCTAGGTATGTGACCTAGGATCCATTCGCCATAGGGTGAATGGGTCATCAAATAGGCCTAAGACCTAAATTCAAACTATGTTTTTGGTGGTATTTTAATGATCTCAAAAGTATATTTAGATGTCGACTTGTGATATTTGAATTTTAGGAATTAATCTTAAGATATGTATAAATAAGAGGTCATTTTACTATGTTTCAATTGGAATATTTTAAGCAAGTTAAGAGTACTTTCACAAGAGCATTATAAGATCATTTGAACAAAATTTTCAAGGCATTCAAGAGCAGATTTATGTAATATTATTGCAGCAATCAAGATTTCATTGTCATGTCAAATATTTCTTGCATCATTCATGTTGTTTGAGCTAATATGGTGATGTAGAGTTCAAGATCTATTCAAGTATTCAAAGGCATTGTTTCAAATCAAGTTTCATGATCAAGATTCACATCCATTGAGGCCACTTCATGAAAGTTTCAGATTTACAATCCAAGGTTCAATTAAAGCTTTGGTGAGTGGTGACATTGGTTGTTCATTCATCATTCCTTCATGCTATTTGATTTCATTTCAAAGTTTAAATACTCAAATAGGGTTTGACCCAGACGAACCCCCCATCACCAAAAACAACATTTTTCTACTCTTGTGTTTGTTTTATAGGTTATTAGGTGGAAGATCCTTTGAAGAGAAAAATTGAATAAAGTTGCAAAGTTGTCAAAGTTGTAAGAAAAGTTATCATTTCATGGAAACTCTTCTACAAGATTTATTTATGGTTTTCCAACAGTGGAAATTAGGAATCTAAGAGTGTAGAAATAGAAAAAATAAAGAATCCAAAAAGGATTTTTGTAGAGCCCTAGCCAAGACCCATTCACCATAGGGTAAATGAGTCCTCAGTGAGCTTCAAAGAGTGACTTTTGGTGACTGGTACACATCATTTTCCCTTTTTCAGATCTTCCTTTTGATTTTTGTTTCCATCAGTTTTGAGTATAGTCTTCTATTTGCATTTTATAGCTTACATTTGGGAGTTTGTTTGATGGTTTTAATCTTTCTCCTCAAAGTGTTACTTGACTCATACCCTCATCCTTGCATAAAAGGATAAATTTGCATATCCATACCTTGATTTGACTCACCTTTTGGTTGAAAGTCACTTCATTGTTTGGATCTCATTTCTTGAGTCAAATAGTGGAAAATAGGGTTATTCATCAATCCATTTTGCTAAAAAAAGTAGCCTATTTTTCTTTGTTTCATTATGGTGAACCTGATTTTGATCATTACATTTTCTAATTTTGGATTCCTTTTTCACCCTATATTTATATCTTGCATTCATTTTCATATCTTTGCATTGAATTGAGTCTCATTTAGGGTGTGTAGTTTGCATTAACTTTGCATTGCATCTAGGGTTTTTTAGGATTGCATCTTTGCATTCTTTAAATCTAAAAAATACAAAAAAAAATAAACCATTTTGCAATTCATTTGCATAGAATTACATCATATTCATTTTGCATTTGAAAATTCAAATAAAATTGCATATCAAATTGGGTTTTCTAGGTTGTCATTTTATCACATTTTACACTTGCATTCAACATTAAATTCATAGAAAATTAAAACTATAACTTGTTGTATCAAATAAGAATCTAGAAACCACTAAAATTAACTCAAAAATCTATAGAAACACTTTTAAAAACCCTAATCTAGGACCCATTCTCCCTAGGGAAAATGAGTCCCCGATCAAGGTATTTTTTAAGTTTTTTGGGCATTAAAATATTCATTTTCATAATTTTGTTTGTTGTTTTAGATATCTATTTTTGTTTGCAGAAATTTTGTTTCTTCAATTTGGACATATTTAGCTTCATTTGATAAAATTAGTGCATTGTGTTATTTCAAAATTGCATTCACAAGACATTATTTTAAACATTCACATATTGCATTCTAGGTCATTGAGTTGCATTTTAACCTCTTTCCATTTTGGGTTGACATTGAGTTTGTGAATCTTGTATGATCTTTACAACTTGGTGTCTTATTAGCAATATTTTGGTGAGATGAACTTCAAGACTCATGTCATCCCATGATACACCATTCACTGTGGATCTTGGGTTTTCTAACTCTTTCACTAATACTGTTGATAATCAACCCCCTATGGATCATAGCCTACACACCTCATTTCCATTAACTTCCCTACCTACAACCAATGTGCATGATGTTCATGTTCCACAAGAATACATACAATTACTAGATGAAGAATTACAAAATTTACAAGACTTTGTGAGAGATGAAGCTATTGTTTCCCATGTCGTTCTCCTTATAGTAAACTTATGAAAGCTACTTAAATATGAAAAGGGGATAGAGTTTATATGTAGCTTGGATTATCTCATCAATAAAATATTTCCTCCCCCTCAACCAGCTTCTAGTACACTTACCACACATAAGAGAAACAAAGACACAACTCTTGATCACTTTACTACTCCTAACACATCCTTTTTCTGAAAAAGGAAAGGATTTGTAGTTAGAAGAATAAATTTATGACAACAAAATTATCATACCAAAGAAGAAGAAACCAAGAGTGCATGGATATCAAAAGTTTCAGTTACAAAAATTGTATGGACCTCCTTAATCTCCTTATAACCTATTACAACTATCCAAAACTGAGATGATCTTCTATGCTTTGTTATGTTGAAAACTAATCAAATTACCACCTAAATGTGAAAATTTAACCAAAAGACAAACTAATAAAAATAAACCATATTTTTCTTATCATAGATTCTTTAGAAATCACACTAATAATTGTCTTCCTTTAAAGAAAGTATTGAAGAAGTTTGAACCCTCTAAGAATCAACTTGACTAAAAAAGCATGCATTTTGCTCCTTTCCATGTAATAGTTGTAGGACCATAGCATCCTCACTATTACATGTTTTACATTCATTGAAAATCATTCTCTTTATTGCAAGGAGCTCATTCTCATCACCCATCTCGGCCCATCCTTATCCTACACTTAGTGTGGGAAAAGGGTTAGATAGCTTTGTCCTAATTTTGGCACTTGATGTTGTCCCTTTGGCTAGTTGTTCGCCTTCCGCATATACTAATCAAGATTGGGATGCAGACGACCTCCTATAGGTTGACTCGCATGTGCCTTACTAGTCTTTTGCATTATTTTATTATCCATCTTCTTTGTGTGGTTGCATGTGCATAATGTGATCCCCTATAATGCTTTGTTTGATGTATCTATTGAAATGCACAAGACAACTAAGAGGGGGGGTGAATCAATTGTCACCAATAACATTCACAAATCTCAAACAATTATTAACTCCACATCCACTTTAATCTATTATTAAGTATGAGCATGAAGTGAAAATAACAAAAAGAAATATCAACACAAGAAACACCAAACCTATGTGGAAAAACCAATAAGGGAAAAGCCATGGTGAGGATTAACTCACAATATAAGAGTAATTGCAAAACCATTTACAAATAGGCTCACTGCCAAAGGGCTCACTGCCCAAGATAAGACTCACTATCCACATAGGACTCACTATCTGAATGGGAGGCTCACTGCTTACTAATACAAAAAGATAGAAAGAAGAATGTTACATAGAGAACACTATCTCAGTGCAATAGAAGATCCAGCACAACAACTTGCACACATCTGCAGCCTTGATCGAATAATTGCAAACACCATTAGCCCACTGCTTTCAAGAGTCTAACACATTAAATTTCTTGCTGCCTCAATTCACTTTCGCATAGTCTCTCACATCTATCTTACTTCTCACACTTGTGGAATTTTATCCTTAACATCTTGCCTTCTATTTATACCATCTTCAACCATAGAAAATTTCTCCAAGGTCAGCTACACACGCTTCATTTTACAAATTCAAATTAGTTCGGAAACTCAACATTCCCGTGGTGGATGAGAATGAGAGTGGAGCAAACTACTACTTAACCAAGATCCAAAACAACATCTTGGATCAATCACATGCTTCCTTAATTGATACTTATCCTTCACATGACGTGTAAATACCAGGTCAGCCAAACCTAATGAAAACACCAATGAACTTTGAAGTAGACACTTCCACAACAAGAAGATAACATGTGGACCGCAAAACATGCTTCACCATTCACTAGAACATATCTTAGATTCCTTCAGATTCATCTGCAACTACTACAACAACCTTCATACACAGAACATTTTCCATCAGTCCATCCAGACTGTATAAATACACATAGAAACTCTGAAACTAGTCTTCCAAAGCACCAAGCCATGAACACCTTTGACACAACACAAATAACATCATTACAAGCCTTCCTCTAGATCTTCAAGACCAAAAACAAACCAGCAGAGGACTACAGAGTAGATACATTTCTCCCAATCCATAGATTAACAACTCTACTAGAACAGTTCACAAACTGGTGAACTCAACTTTTAGTTTTCATTAAACCAAAAGCTATAATCTAGGATATATCACCCAACGATGCCTATAAACAACATTTCACTAGTTATTAATTTTCTCAAAAGCACTTGGTAACTCATCATATCAGCACACCTATTGTTGGTGTTTTTTCCAATGCACCCTTAGGATTCTCTAAAGAGTAGCCAACTCCTATAATCAAAATACCTATGACGAATGGACAACTTAATGAGTAAAGGAGTTTAAGGACTTTACTCCTTCACTTTAGGCTCTATGGGACCTAGGAGGGTGTTCCTAATTGTGTTTATTTTGATCTATTTGATGGAGAACACTTCAATGCACAGACTGGTTCTTATAAATGACAAATAAACATGGTCCACTAACAAATTGGCTAATCTTTGAGTCAGTAATCATTTACTTACTAGGAACAAGAAAATATTAAAAAATACATGCTTCATGGTTAACAAATTTTAAATGAATTGTATCCTAATTTTAAATCCATGGTCAGGTAAGCCATCAATACTTTCAATTGTAAATATTTCTAACAAAAAAACCAGTGTCTCATCAATTGGGCAATGGAGTCAAACATAAAATAACCAATAATACACAAATCCTTTAACTCTAATAATAATAGACTATCTTCACAATGCTTTGTAGTATGAAAACTCACAATTCCTAAAAAAAATGACTTCTTATCAAATCCTTTGCAAATTCTCACAAATCTGTAAGCCTATCCAAGCATTTAATTTACTCTTTGACTTAAAGTAGAAATAGGGACACACATTCAATTGAACATTTAATGATAAAAAAAATACCATTGATATTTCATTTATAATTTGTAGGAACTTACAATAGGAGAGTAAATTTTTTAGGGATAAGATTTGTTTCGGTATCAGTGATTTGTATAAAACTATTTTAAGATCATTTACATATAAGACTCAAAACCAAGATGATTCAAATGTTCTCTTCATTAGCTAGTCTTTCTATACCTAATTTCTACCCAAACTGTGTACTGGAGTCACAATTTCAGAACCCTTTGCAATGAGCCATGAAATCCTTTTTATAGCACAAGGGAGCAACAAGAATCTGACTCAAATGCAATTACATTTCTAGAATGTTTCATTTCAACACCAATTTGAATTTCATTTCAAAATTCCCCACATGGTCACTTCCAATCATTTGTTGAGTACAGGGACACAAAATTGATAACCGCCATCAAAAGGAAAATGTAGATACCACCAAAATTTTCCTTTAACCACCAGCTAGGCCTTACATTCCACGTCCACATCACCTCAAATGTCCACAATTAGCATGAAAACCAAAAAACCAGCAACATACGCAAGGAACAGAACAAGAACACCATGAAAACTTAATCATCAAAACAAAGTGACAAAACCCACACACCATTTCACTTAACCAGAAGAATAACCAACACTAGAACCAGACCCACGATACACACACCCACTGCACATCTTTGTAAGAGGCGGGGAAGCAACTTCCACTTCCTTATCTTTTTCATTACCAGGCGTAGAGCCATCATGCTTGCTCGAAGTTTTGACTGATATTGATGGGACCGATATTGCCTCCATCCCAGGGGCTACCAATTGATTTAGTATCATAAGATATTTTTGATAGCCCAAGTCTATTTCCATTCCACTCTTTGAAGGGATATTCATGATGGAAATTGGGGAGCTCTTTTTTCCATAGGAGCCTTGGCCATACCTTATCTTTCATCACACTCCTGGTACAAACTTTGGGGGATCTTTGACTTTCTCCTTCATTGTCTCTATATGGATGCATTGGTTTCTCAACATATTGCTACATCTTGTAGGAACAAATGAAGACTTCTCAATAGGGGATTTCTCTTCCAAGATTGGAATCTATTCAGGTACATTGTGCTTACATTCAAAGACATTATCAAGAGGTTTTTGCACGTTGAGTCTTGGAGACCTCCTTACTGGTAATGCAAAAGTAATTAGATTGCTCATCTTCTTTGTCTAGCAGATTCTCAGACTCACAATGGAACACTCTTCACTCTCCACATAGATTCAAAAAAATGCTAACTACTGATTGTAATGCTGAAAATAGAAACCATTCAATCTATATTTATCAAGCAAGCTTGATAATGTTTGATCATCAATTTTGGCATCACACACTTGAGGAAGCAATTAATCCTTGGCATCAATTTCATCACCATTAATCACCTAGGTACTTGGAGATTTGTGTATCATTCCTCATAATAGCCAGGAATTAATTTCTTGCATGCACCAAGACCCAATTGATCATTCCTGAAGAGAACATGCCATTAATGCTCGCTAGTTGCAAAGCAAAACAACTAACACATACACATTTTTTATTTTTGAATGTTGGTCGTCAATTTTAGAATGAGATGGAAGATCAAGTAACCTAGATGAGGTCAAATAGAGTTTGAAAACCCAAGACCAAAGCTCATCATCTTTTGTCCAATAAGAACCCACTGATTGGGAGCCACGTCATTCATTCAAATGGGCTCCACCACACTCTACGCAATGGTCAAGAAACTCCACATGTCATCCTTTCGTGTACCTCGCAAACTTTCAAGTGGGCATTAATTAAATATTGCAAGGTGTGTGATGAGCAACCAGGATTGAACTCTAGCTATGGATAATAGCCATCAATCTCCCCAACATTACCCATCGGGCGCTTGTACAAGGGTTAGTCCCCACATGGCAAGGACATGCGTCAGAATGTCATGGACCTCACATGTCTTATGATGGCTATCCATTAATGCCTGCACGGTGTGTGATGGGTGGCGGGGATTGAATCTTTGAATCTAATGGGCCATATTCCTGCACATGCCAAATATTAGTCTTAGGAGGGAGCCATGACTAGGCTGAAAAAAATTAAACCCTTGAGGAAAATGACTTTAGTCCCCCCCTTTTGTAAAATGAAATATTTCGGCCAACTTTATAAACACTTGGTGCTGGACAATACACGGGGTGGTTGTCTCTCCTAAACTGAAGGGTCCGGTAACAAGACACATTCAAAGGCTCAAGTGATGAGTAACTTGACTAGTAATCAGTGGGGACAGGTCAATGCAAAATTATAACACTAGAGGGTTTTAGGATAGATGCTTATAAGGAAAGGGTTCACAAACCAAAATCTTTAGCCCATCCTTGGAAACAAAGCTTAACAATCATGATGCAAGCCATGATTCTCTTGAAATTTTTCAAGAATTTTGGGAGCTCTATTAGTGGCTCATGCTCAGGGATGTATACCCCTAGCGGGTATAGCAAGAATCTAGATCTTAGGTTGAAGCAGACTAGGGAAAAAAAAAACCCAGGAACTTGCCCGGACAGGGCAAGCAGAAACAACCAGAAAGAAACACACCAAACCAAACCTATATACATAATTCATAAAACTATACAATGTAGTTTTTCTTTTAGAAGCCTCTTTTATTTCAATTGGCTTCACTTCTCAAATTGGAGGCCCATGGCCCCCAAGAATTCAAGACTGGTTCTTTCCTCTGTCAAAGAATTTTTCCTATAATGCTTGTAGTGGATCAACATGTGTATTATGCATTTTTGAACAACCAACATCATCATGATTGATACCATCAACACCACTTACTATGAAACTATCATGTTCATCAATCTATTCTAGCATAGACTTATCAAATTGAAATGGAAAATAAAAATATTCATACTCCATCTAATCACGCATTTTATCTCCACATCCATCTTGTACATAAAATGGAAATCCTTCATAGATACTTTGTTGTATGCTAGGCCAAGCTTTTGAAGTATCAAAAACATTGAGTCTTGGAGACCTCCTTACTGGTAATGCAAAAGTAATTGGCTTGCTCATATTATTTATCTAGTAGCTTCTTAGACTCACAATGGAACACTCTTCACTATCTGCACAGATTCAAAAAAATGCTAACTATTGATTGCAATGGTGAAAATAGCAACCATTCAATCCATATTTATCAAGCAAGTTTGATGGTGTTTGGTAATCAATTTTGGTGTCACACACTTAAGGAAGAAATTAATCCCTAGCATTGATTTCATCACTATTAATCACCCATTTACTTAGAGATTTGCGTATCATTCCTCATAATAACCAGGAATTAATTTCTCACACGCACTAGGACCCAATTGATCATTCCTAAAGAGCACATTCCATTAATGCTCACTGGTTGCAAAGAAAAATGGCTAACACATGTGTATTTTCTGATTTTTGAATGTTGGTCGTCGATTTCAAAATGAGATGGAAGATCGAGCAATCTAGATGAGGTCAAATCAGGATTGGAAACCCACGACCAAAGCTCATCATCTTTTTGCCAATAAGAACTCACTGACTGGGAGCCACATCAATCATTCCACAAGCTCTGCCACACTGTGCAGTGATCAAGAAACTCCACACATCATCCTTTCACATACCTCGCAAGCTTTCAAGTGGGCATTAATTAAATGTCACAAGGTGTGCGATCAGTGGCCAAGATTGAACTCTAGCTATGCATAACAACTATCAATCTCCCCATCATCGGTCATCGGGTGCTTGAACAAGGGTCAAGCCCCACATGGAAAGGATATGCATCAAAATATCACAAACCTTTCCTATCTTATGATGGCTATCCATTAATGACTGCATGGTGTGCGATGGGCAGCGGGGATTGAGTCTTTGAATCCAACAGGCCATATTCCTACACATTCCAAATGTTAGTCTTAGGAGAGGGCCATGACTAGGCTAACAGAAATGAAACCCTTGAGGACAATGACTTAAGTCCCCCCTTTTTTAAAATTGAATATTTCACCCAACTTTATAAACACTTGGTGCAGGACAATGTGCGGGGTGACCGTCTCTCCTAAAATGAAAGGGTCAGTAACAAGATGCATTCAAAGGCTCAAGTGATGACTAACTCGACTGGTAACCGATGGGGACATGTCAATGCAAAATTATAACACTGGAGGGTTTTAGGATAGACGTTTATAAGGTAAGGGTTCACAAACTGAAACCTTTAGCCCATCCTTGGACATAGAGCTTAATAATCATGATCCAAGTCATGATTCTCTTGAAGTTTTGCAAGAATTTTGGGAGCTCTATCACCTGCAACACCATAAAAATAGCTCCATGTACTCACAACATCTCAACTATATATGCACCACCTGTAATCACTTGTTTCCTTTCTCTGCAACAACCTATATTGTGTTGACATCAATGAAAACATTAATAACAACACCACAATACTCATTCATACTTGCAACAATCCCCCCCTTTGTCATTGATAGAAATACACAACTCTCTCTCCCCCTTTGACATCAATGGAAAGAACAAATAGTTTTTCATAATTCTAATCACTCCCCCTTAGGATTGCAACCATGAAAACACAAATCTCATAATACAAAAATGATACTTCCTTCTCCCCCTAAGGAGTAGACCCTAATCATCAGTCCAAAAAAATGATGAATTTGTAGATCCACTAGACTGATGCACGTCCATGTGCACCTAGTTCAAAGAAGAAGGGGTAGTAATCCCCAACTTCTCCCTGAGATACTCAAAAGTATCCTTTGGAAGATCCTTAGTAAATATATCAGCAATCTGATCCTTTGTAGGCACATACTATTGCCTGAATTTATTCTCCAATACCTTCTCTCTTAAGAAATGATATCTGATAGATATATGCTTTTTCCTTGAATGCATTACCAGAATCTTTGAAATATTTATTACACTTGTGTTATCACAAAAGATAGGGATAGGCTCATCACACATCACTCCTATTTCCTTCAATGTTTGCTTCATCCATAGTACCTATGTGCAACAAGATGTTGTTGCAATGTACTCAACCTCTACAATGGATAAAGAAACTGAATCCTATTTCTTGCTTAGCCATGAAACCAACCTACATCCAAGAAAGAATGCACCATCACTTGTACTCTTTCAGTCATCTACACAACCAACCCAATATGTATCAGTGTAAGAACTCAAAGTGAAATTAGTATCCTTAGGATACTGCAAGCCATAATCTAGAGTGCCTTTTAGATATCTAAATATCCTTTTCATAGCTACAACTTGTGTTTCTTTGGGTTCTGCTTGAAATATAGAAACCAAACATACTACATGCATGATATCTAGTCTAGTAGTAGTAAGATATAACAGCCCACCAATCATAGATCTGTACATGCCCTGATTGACTTTAGGAGATTCATCATCCTTACTCAGTTTGCATCTAGTCACCATAGGGGTACTGACCAGTTTGGAGTCATCCATTCCAAACTTCTTTAGCAATTCTTTAACATACTCTGACTGTGAAATGAATATGCCCTTATTAGTTTGATTCACTTGAATTCCAAGAAATAAATTGAACTCACCAATCATAGACATTTCAAACTCTTTTTTCATCTCCTCTGCAAATCTCTTACACATACCCTCATTTCCTCCAAAGGTAATATCATCAACATACACAACCATTATCAATATTTTTTTCCTTCAATATTGAAATAGAGATTTCTTTTTGTGGACCCTTTTCTAAACCTTTGTTGTGTCAAATACATATCCAACCTTGCATACCATGCTCTAAGAGCCTATTTAAGTCCATACAATGCCTTTCAACTTACAAACCATGTCAAGTTGATCTGGTAACTGAAATCCATTTGATTGTTCCAAATAAACATCTTCTTCTAATTCTTCATTTAGGAATGCATACTTAACATCCATCTAGTATACCTTGAAATCTTTGTGAGTAGAAAATGCCAAAAACATCTTAATAGCCTCCATTCTTGCCACCGGGGAAAATTTCTCCTCATATTCTATTCCTTGAACTTGTGAATAAACTTTGCACATAAGACTTGCTTTATTTCTTACTACTTCACCATTCTCATTCAGCTTATTCCTAAATAACCATGTTGTACCAATTACATTCTTGTTTTTTGGTCTACAAACCAATTCCCATGTTTGATTTTTCTCTATCTACTGTAATTCCTCTTTCACTGCTCTAACCCAATTTTCATATTTGCATGCTTCACACATTGTTTTAGGTTCTATCTTGGGAAAGTAAGCAAAAATTTACCTCAATTGCTACCACTTTGCTTCTTTTCCTTACACCTTCACTTTTGTCTCCAATTATCTATTCTTCTAGATGATTTTTCTGTACATATTTTGGAGTCTTAGGAGTAGGTTTTAGAGCTTCTTCTTCTTCAATTTGTTCTTCTTATTCCTCTCTTCTTTTACTTGTATGCAGATAGGTTCATTGGGTTCAACTTCACTTATTTCAATTGATCTGTGCATATCTTCATCAAATTTTACATTTGCACTTTCAACAATATTTCTCAATTTTTTATTGAAACATCTATAAGCTTTGCTATTAGTTGAGTATCCAAGGAAAATACCTTCATCACATCTTGCATAAAACTTTCCTAGATTCTCAGCATCTCTTTTAATATAAAATTTTCTTCCAAACACCTTAAAGTACTTAATAGTAGGAATTTTTCCATGCCATAGTTCATAAGGGGTCTTTGTGTTGTTACCTTTGATTTGGACTCTGTTAAGAATATAAACAACAGTTTGAATTGCTTCTCTCCAGTATACTTTAGGTACATTTTCCTCTTTCATCATAGTCCTTCCAGCTTCTTGAATAGTCTGGTTCTTCCTCTTAGCAACTCCATTCTGCCGAGGAGTTCTAGGAGCAAAAAGGTGCCTCTTTATGCCATACTCTTCACAAAATATATTTAACTAATTGGAGGTGAATTCTCCACCTCTATCAGCCCTTAAAAATTTGATTTTCAGGTTCACTTCATTCTCTACCATAGTCTTGAACACTTTGAATCTATCTAGAGCTTGATCTTTCTCCCTAAGAAAAGTAATCCATGTCATTCTAGAATAATCATCAATTAAAAGCATAAAGTACCTATCACCATTAAGACTTCATGTTCTTGTGGAACTACAAAGGTCTGTATGAATCAATTCTAGCATTCCATTATTTGATTGTTCTTTTCCTTTAAAGTTACATCTTTTTTGTTTGCCCAATTGACAACTTCTACAAATAGTATTGGTATGCTTTGTGATTCTAGGAAAATCCCTGACAACTTCTCTTAAACTAATCCTAATTAGGTTGTCAAAGTTTACATGTCTCATCCTTCGGTGCCATAGTGAACTTTCATTAACTTGAGACACAAAACACTGACCATCAACACCCTTAAGCTGATAAATGTTTCCATATGTTCTTCTACCTATAGCTACCATGGTTCTGGACCCTTTTCTAATCTCACAAGTATTATCCTAAAACACAAGCTTAAATCCTTTCCTACACATTTTTCCAACACTCAAGAGATTATGCCTTAAGCCCTTAACATAATAGACATAATCAGTATTGTGTTTTCCATCAAAACTAATTGTTCCTTTTCCAACAATATTTGCACCAAAATCATCTCCAAACATGACTAATCCTCCATCATACTTTTCAAGTTTAGTAAACTTACTTTTGTCTCCAATCATATGATTTGAGCAGCCACTGCCAATTACCCAATAATATTTGTCTTGTCTAGCATGAAAGGTAGTAACTAGAGTACCTTCCATCTCTTCCTTCTTGTTTTATGAACCACATTCCTTTCCACATCTTCCATGGTTAGTAGACACTGATTTATTCTCTAAGGCTAGAAACAAGCATTCATCATTATCACCCTAAAAATCAGATTCATCATTATAAATGCCAACATCTTCTCTAACATAATACAATTTCATGAAATTTTTCTCCTTTCTTTCTTTATTGTCTTTGCTCTTCTTGTGTATGGCTCTATTAGGACATCTTGAAGCATAGTGACCAATATTTCCACAACTAAAACATTTAAAATCTAAAATACATTTGTACTTGCCAGTACCTTTCTTCAACTTCCTTGTAAGATTTTCTTCCAACTCCTCTGAACTATCACCATCTGAATCATCTTTTGTCTTTGTAGCTTTGAAGGTTGTTTATGTTTTCTCCTTTTATTTTCAAAATTTCCTCATTTTAAATGCGGTCAAGGTGCCAAATAGCTTCTCTTTAGTGAATTTCTTTGGATCATAAAATTCCTCAATGGCTGAGACCTTGTCACTATAACTCTTTGGTAGGGTCATCAGAATCTTCTCCATTACATTTTCATCTATCAAAGTACCACCTTGATTTTTGACTTCATTTACTGCAATGTCAACCCTCTGAAAGTAACTTGCAATGTCTTCTTGCAATGTCTTCACCTTCTTCCATTTTCAAGTTCTCATATCTGCACTTAGCTATTAACTTCCTTGATAATTTAACTCCATCATTTCCTTCATAGATATCTTTCAACTTTTCCCAAACTTCATAAGCAGTTCCTAATGAAATAACTTTTGTGAGCTCAGTCTTAGATAAAGCACTATATATTGCATACCTTGATTTTTCATTTTCTTCATAGGAAAAAATCTCATTTGCAGAAGAAGGACCACTTGTTGGCTTAACATATTTTGTCTCAACAACTTTCCAAGTCTTGTAACCAAGAGCTATTAGGTAACCTCTCATCTGCACTTTCCAGAAACTATAGTCAGATCCATCAAACACAAGGATTGTCAATTTGTGTGCCATTGGATCTACCTCAAGTGGTTAAGCTCTTCTTCGAGGAACCAAAGTTCTGATACCAATTGTTGAAATGAACAAGACAATTGAGAGGGGGGGTGAATCAGTTGTCAACAATCACATTCATAAATCTCAAACAATTATTAACTCCACATCCACTTTAATTTTTTATTAAGTATGAGCATGAAGTGCAAATAACAGAAAGCAATATCAACACAAGAAACACCAGATTTATGTGAAAAAACCAATAAGGAAAAAACCACGGTGAGGATTAACTCACAATATAAGAGTAATTGCAAAATCATTTACAAAGAGGCTCACTACCAAAGGGCTCACTTCCCAAGATAGGACTCACTATCTAGATAGGACTCATTGTCTAAATGGGAGGCTCACTGCCTACTGATATAGAAAGATATAAAGAAGAATGTTACATAGAGAAAACTATCTCATTGCAACAAAAGATCTACTAGAACAACTTGCACACATCCACAGCCTTGATTAGAGAATTGTAGACACCATCAGCTCACTAATTTTAGGAGTCTAACATATTAAAGTTCTTGCTACCTCAATTCACTTTCACATAGTCTCTCACATCTATCTTTCTTCTCACACTTGTGGCATTTTATCCTTAAAATTTTTCCTTGTATTTATACCATCTTCAACCTTAGAAAATTTCTCCAAGGTTGGCTACAAACGCTTCATTTTACAAATTCAAATTAGGGAAACAACTCAACATTCCCATAGTGGATGAGAATGAGAGCGGACCAAATAAACACTTAACTAGGACCCAAAAAAACATCTTGGATCAATCACACACTTTCTTAATTGATACTTATCCTTCACATGATGTGTAAACACCAGGTCAGCCACACCTCCAAACCTAATGAAAACACCAATGAACTTTGAAGTACACACTTCTACAATAAGAAAATAACAAGTGGACCACAAAAATGCTTCAACATACACTGGAATACATCTTAGATGCCTTCAAATTCATCCACAGCTACTGCAACAACCTTCATACACAAAACACTTTCCATCAGTCCATCTGGACTGTACAGACACACACAAAAACTATGAAACTAGTCATTCAGAGCACCAAACCAAAAACACCTTTGACAAAACATAGATAACATCATTACAAGTCTTCTTCTCGATCCACAAGACCAGAAACAAACTAGTGGAGGACTATAGAGTAGATACATTTCTCCCAATCCACAAACAACTCTACCAGACTAGTTCACAAACTGGTGAAGTCAACTTTCACTCTTCATCAAACTAGAAGCTATAATCTAGGATATATCACCCAAATATTCCCATAAACAACACTTCATATTTGCAAAAGCATAGGATCAACATAAAAGAAATGTAGAGCACATACTAGAGCACATTTTGAACACACACACAATTTTGTCTTCATTATTTATTAATTTTCTCAAAAGCACTTGGTAACTCATCATATTAGCACACTTGCAACACCATAAAGATAGCTCCATGTACTCAAAACATCTCAACAGTATCTCAACTATACATGTACCACCTTCAATCACTTATTTCCTTTCCCTGCAACAACCTATACTGTGCTGACATCAATGACAATATTAATGACAACACCACCATACTCATTCATACTTGCAACAATATCTCTCTTTTTGTGCATTTATTTATTTGTATCTACATTCTTCTATATGTCATAAACATTTACATTTTCATTTGTCTTGTGTTTTCCTTTTGGGGATGACGCAAGGAGTTGAGACATTTAGGTCTCTTACATGTTGACCCAAAGGATTTTCCTTTGTTTTCAATCTCTATGTGTCATTCCTCTAGTTCTATGAGTATTTAAGGAATGATGACATTTCTAAGCTCTATAACAATATTGCAGCAAAGATATACTAGTCCTGAATCCATAGATATTATTGGAGGCAACCCCTCCTTCCTTTTTCATGATGTATCTTCATTTCAAAAACATGACTTGGCATAGGGATTTCCATGTAAGATCTCATGTCTTAGGATTGAACATTGACTACTTTAAAGCAATTTCTCACAATAATGGTGTTAGCAGCCACTATAAAGTGTGGGCATACATTGGTAATATCTTTCAAATTTTCTCATGTTTCATGTTACAATTTTATTTATTCTTGTAATGCATCCTTTTCTTAGTGATGTCATTGGGTTTGATGTCCTCCCAGAGTGTGATATTTCTTAATGTATGACTTTCCTCTTAGTGGTGATGTGACACACTGTATTCCCCAAGTTGTGAATCTATTACTCTTGACTTGTCCTCTCTTGGAGACATTAGGTACGATGTTCCCTAAGAAGAAGACCTTACACAAACTAAGCAAAATCTCTTTGAACAAAAAATTTACTAGCATTATTGTTCATAAGTATTTAACATAATACAACTTGCTAACCTTATGAAGCTCAAACCCTATTCAAAACCACCTAGCATAACACACTTTGCTTGACTATGGATCCTATCCTTATTCATAGGTGCTTAGCATAATGCAGATTGTTAATCCCTATGGAGTTTGAAACCCTAAATTCAAGGCCACCTAGTATAAAACACCTTGCTTGGTTGTGGAGCCTTGCCTTGTGGAACCTTATTGAAGTTGTTACTGTAAGAAAAGCAGAGGTGTCGAAACAACTTTCCTAACGTCAAACCACAGGGGAGAATGCAATACAGGGCTATTAATTTTTCAAATTACAATCTAATTAAGACACACATGAAGGAATAACAAAAATAGAGAAAATACACAAAGACAACTAAAACAAGAAAATTTACATGGGAAACACTTTCGGGAAAAAACCCACCACACCAAGCTGTATCTCTTTGTATTACAGTAACAAAATTACATACAATCAGAAAGACAACTTTCTGGTGTTCATCTCAGTAGCTTCTCCATTCACTGTTCAAAAAATCTCTCAGAAAAGCTCTCTCCAATTCGATAAACTCATCGTCACTTTCTCAACCGAATTGATCTGCTTTAAAACAATCTCATTCTGATTTTCCAACTGTGCATTCTTATCCGCCATTGCCAACCAAAGATAATTTCCATTCAAGTCCTAATTTTTCCCTACATGCAGTTTTTTCCAGCGTTGCAACTGATGCATAAAATCTATTGACGTCATGTTTGAAAACTACTTCCTATGATTGGCCCACGATGCTCCACATATGACAATCAAACCAGTCAAGAGCGTTCAACTCTGTTAGCATATCGGTGAGACACACACAGTGTCTCCCCAATGCCACAGAGTTTCTCTAACGTCATCGCTATAGCTTCCCCAAGTCGGCAAGATGTTATAATGACTATAACAGGTCATAACAAAACCATAGATGTCTAATACAATCCTGTCAACAAAGATTTCCCTTATCAGGGAGACACATAGCGAATTCACCAGTCACAGCGAGCAAACAGTCTATCGACAAAACACTATGTCTTTGCCAAGACCTTCTGTCAAGTTCCTTGTGCTACACCAAAGCCTTTGATGAGTTGGCAAGACTTATTGTCTTTTCCAGGACTTCATATCGAAGCCCTCAGTCACATCGACGACTACCATTTGGCAAGTCCTATATCGAAAGCATCTCATCATCGGCAAGACATTTTAATGTCACTGGGACATCATAACGAAGCTATTGAGATATCTCGATAACCATATGATAGCCCGACATCGACAAGATATTCTTCAGATCACCAAGACTTTTGTTTATCGCCGTGACGTCTCTCTGAGCTCACTATGCTTTACCGAAGGCTTTTGTTGGCAAGACATGAGACTTTCACTGTGACGTTTCATCGAGCTTCCAAAGTTAGCTCAAAGACATTTGTCGGCAAGACTCAAGACTTTCACTGAGACATCTCCCCGCGACCCGAGAGTTACACCGATGAGATCAACTATTTCCCAGAGTTCTTCCGATCACCAAAAGGTCATGCCGAAAACACAAAGTCACAGCGATAGACTTTTTCGGCAAGACTTCAACCCTGTCACAGCACTAGGATCATTTCAAGAGCATCAGAACTGTTAGTCGCCCAGACATGAACACTGTCATAGCAAATTTTCCCTTCAAGAGTTTCATGTCAGTAAGAATTGAGGCACATATTCTGATGCAGAGGGTAAGGGACTTTGATATAAACACAAAGATTTCAAGGAACTTAATGTTGCAATCTCAACCTTTCTTTAGGTACCCTGGTGGAGACAAATCTCAATAATGCACCAAATGACTTATTTGCTTTCCTTATGGACCCAAACCCTAGGAACACTCTTAAGAGACTCAAAAAAAATTTTCTTGAATGATTTCAAAGCCCAACCCTTTGACTTAGACACAAAATTTTCACCTTAACTAGGCTTCTAGCCCAACTAGGCCTCTAGCGAAGGATTTTTGACTTTGTACTCAAACTTTCCAAAGGAACCTCCAATATAATGACTATTTCAAATGTGGTTTGTGATGAAAAACAACATATCCAAACCTTGATATCACTTTCTTCAGACAAACCCTTCCAAAATCTGTTGTCTCCTCAAAAACTAGGCCTAATTAGCCCTCTTTTCCAAAGCAACCCCTCTTTAAACTCAACCCCTGACCATCAAACTTTCAATAGCCCCTTAAAATGACTCAAAACCAAGGATTCCAAGTTTTTAGGCTTCTATGACACCCCTAACATGCTCAAACACAAAACCCTCCTTAACTTGCCTCAAAACTAGGGCTTCTTGAAAACTAACCTTCCAATCACTTCCAGAACTTTCTCATTGACTCTACACCATTAGGACAACATATTTAGTCTATCCCAACTCAAAACACACCCCTCATTAAGGCATATCTTCTGTTGCTATACCCTAGCCTCCAACTTCAAGCACTTTCCACAGTCAAATCTTGGTGTACACCATAGTATTCATCTCTCCTGCACATTATATTGTTAGTTTAGTATGATACATGTTAAATATGATCCATTTCACAAGATACAGTCATAAAATCCCATGAAATGGATCATTTATCCATGATAAACCCTCAAACTAGTGTAAATTTTGTGTTCTTTTTGAGGACAGTCAATGTATTGTACAAAAAGTTTATTTATTATTGCTCTCAGAACCTATAAGGGTTTCAAAACATGTAAGTTCAAGTTCCTAAACAATAAAAATGATCATAACTTCAATGGAAATCAAGAACTCATCAAAAAACTCAAAGAAATTGCAAGCAAACTGTATTTCTTTCACTATTTCCTGTAGCAGTCTGTACAGTCCTTGCTCCAAACGCCCAACCTCCATACAAATGATTATTTTGGCTTTGTATATCCTATCCCCAACTTCCCAAACTGTTTGGGATTGATTAAGTTGCATAAAAGCGATTAAAACTCATAAAGACTAGTTACCCACCGAAATTGGAATTCAAATATTTGAATTTCCAAACTTACATTTTATTGATTTGTATTGACAAAAAACTATCTAAACTTCAATATTTAACCTTAATTGATCTAATTAAAACATTATAGACCTACCTACACCCCTTGGACACTATTGGTCCACTTACAAGGTTTTTTTGGTCCTATGGTCCTTTCAAGACCCTTAGGACTTTGGATAGTCACATTACCTTTATTCATTCCAAATGCCATTATAGGCTCCAGGATACCATAATTGATGTTTTGATTTGATGGAAAGGTCCTCCTGACCCCTGCACACTTCTGACCTTTGAAGAGCTCCTTGAAGGCCTTGGGTGCTCCTGCACCATTCTCCCCAAGAAAAAAAGATTTCTTTCCCCAAGAAGTATCCCATGTGTTGCCACCAAAAGACCCCTTGCTCTCATATGTTTTCATCTTCCAATGATAGGGCATGTAATCTCCCAAAGTCATTGTCTTCCTCTTCTGCCAATCTGCACTCTTGACATTCATCATGTGAGAACCAAAACAGGGTTTGGTTTGTCCTCTTTGTTGTTTGATAACAGTATGTTCTTGTGCCCTGTTCCTGTTGTCACTCCACTGACTCCTTGGTGAAGGAACTCCACCATTATCACCCTCAACTATAGGGCATTCAATGCCTCCAACCCTGATACTATCCAAATCCCAAAAAGTCTAATTTGAAGGTCTGTCCACCTCATAACCCTACTGTAACTTGTCTTTTCTCAATCTACCAATGTCTTCCCCTGTCTCACCCTGCTTACTTACCTATAAATGTTTCTTAAAATAGATCATAAAACTTTCATTTGACTGCTCCAAAGGAAAAGGCACTAATTTATATCTAACTACATCTTTATGCACCAAATATGTATTGTGAAAACCATCATGCAATGTCCTTCTAGCATACTGCCATGGTCTCCCCAAGATGATATGACCACAAGTCATTGGAATAACATCACAAAGCACCCTATCATGATATGATCCAATTGAGAAATCTACATAAGCCCTCTTACAAATCTCTACATGCTGTCCTTGAGTTACCCAAGTGGCCTTGTAGGGAGTAGGATGATCAAATGTTTCAATCCCCAACTTGGTTATCATATCAAGTGAAACTAAATTGCTATGTGACCCTGAATCTATGAGCAATCTGCATATCTTACCATGACTCAAACAATTTGTCTTGAAAATAGTTACCTTTGGCTCTTGATGAAGTCTTTCTCCTTGCTTGACCATAAGAAACTCACCATCAGTCACAGGGTCTTCCATGAATGTTTTTGATTCCTCCTTCTTGTCTTCTTCTTCTTGTACCAAGTTAGCTCTCCTATCTATGCCCCTATCAACTTGTTCCCATTTAGGACACTTGAAGGAAGGATGCCCTAGTTCATTGCAATTGAAACACCTACCTGTGAATGGTCCTCTACCTTGTCCAAATCTGCCTCCTCCTCTAGGAGTGTATCCTCCTCTTGGATCAGAAAATACCTCTTTACCTTTGTCATTGCTACTCTTGTCATTGTTGCCTTGTCCTTGCTCTCTATTACCTATACCCCTATTTGAACTACCTCCTCTTCCACCATTGCTTGATCTTTCTTGCTTCCTTTTCACCTTTTCTTCAGCTCTAATGGCCAACTGAAAACATTCTCCTAATGTCCTTGGCAATTGCAAACCAATCTCATCTTGTAGATTATACCTCAAGCCATTGATATACCTAGCTACTTTCTCATCTTCTTCCTCATAACCTCCTCTGATACCAAGCTTGTGAAATTGCTCAGTATAGGACATCACATCCATGTCCTTTTTCCTTAAATTCTGCCTCATCCTCTTCACATGAATTGTGTAATCAGATGGTAGGAATTGTTCCTTGACCAAACTCTTCATCCTAGCCCATGTAGAGACTTTTTCCAATCCCCTAGCCATCCTATCATTCTGAAAACTAGTCCACCATGTCAATGTTGTGCCTCTCAACTTGGTTTTTGTAAACTTAACCTTCCTCTCTTCATCCATCTCCTCAAACTCAAAGTAGTTCTCTAAGGCATCAAGCCATCCTAACACCTCTTCACTATCCATCTTCCATTGATAGATAGGCAAGTCTATGTGACCTTTTCCTCCATGACCTTGTACTACCTTCAACAATCTCAGTAGCCTCCTTTCCTCAGGGTCCTCTGTCTCATCTACTTGTTGTTCTTGATTTACCCTCACATGCTCTTCTTCTTCATCATTGTCTTCTTGGTCTTCTTGTTCTTCTCTCCTCCTACTCCTCTCAAGGTTATTTATCCTTGCTTGCATGGTCTATCTCTCCCTTCTCCACTGCCTTTCTTCCCTTGCTCTAGCCTGCTCTCTTGCTGCTTCTTGTTCTCTTCTTTCCCTTCTCTCCCCTTCCAAGATTTCCTTTAACTCCTCTAACTCTCTTGCCAATTGATTTTTTGGTGCCATTGTTTTTTCTTCAATCCCTAAAGGACCTACTCACTACTCTAATGCCACTTTGATGCAGAGGGTAAGGACTTTGATACAAACACAAAGATTTCAAGGAACTTAATGTTGCAATCTCAACCTTTCTTCAGGTACCCTGGTGGAGACAAATCTCAATAATGCACCAAATGACTTATTTTCTTTCCTTATGGACCCAAACCCTAGGAACACTCTTAAGAGACTCAAACCAACTTGTCTTGAATGATTTCAAAGCCCAAACCTTTGACTTAGACACAAAACAAATTTTTCACCTTAACTAGGCTTCTAGCCCAACTAGGCCTCTAGCGAAGGATTTTTGAATTTGCACTCAAACTTTCCAAAGGAACCTCCAATATAATGACTATTTCAGATGTGGTTTGTGATGACAAACAACATATCCAAACCTTGATATCACTTGCTTCAGACAAACCCTTCCAAAATCTGTTGTCTCCTCAAAAACTAGGCCTAATTAGCCCTCTTTTCCAAAGCAACCCCTCTTTAAACTCAACCCCTGACCATGAAACTTTCAAAAGTCCCTTAAAATGACTCAAAACCAAGGATTCCAAGTTTTTAGGCTTCTATGACACCCCTAACATGCTCAAACACAAAACCCTCCTTAACTTGCCTCAAAACTAGGGCTTCTTGAAAACTAACCTTCCAATCACTTCCAGAACTTTCTCATTGACTCTACACATTAGGAAAACATATTTAGTCTATCCCAACTCAAAAACACACCCCTCATTAAGGAAGATCTTCTGCTGCTATACCCTAGCGTCCAACTTCAAGCACTTTCCACAGTCAAATCTTGGTGTACACCATAGTATTCATCTCTCTTGCACATTATATTGTTAGTCCAGTATGGTACATGTTAAATATGATCCATTTCACAAGATAAAGTCATAAAATCCCATGAAATGGATCATTTATCCATGATAAACCCTCAAACTAGTGTAAATTCTGTGTTCTTTTTTAGGACAGTCAATGTATTGTACAAAAAGTTTATTTATTATTGCTCTCAGAACCTATAAGGGTTTCAAAACATGTAAGTTCAAGTTCCTAAACAATAAAAATGATCATAACTTCAATGGAAATCAAGAACTCATAAAAAAACTCAAAGAAATTGCAAGAAAATTGTATTTCTTTCACTATTTCCATTAGCAATCCATATAGTCCTTGCTCCAAATGCCCAACCTCCATACAAATGATTATTTTGGATTTTTATAGCCTATCCCAAACTTCCCAAACCATTTGGGATTGATTAAGTTGTATAAAAGTGATTAAAACTCATAAATACCAGTTACCCGCCGAAATTGGAATTCAAATATTTGAATTTCCAAACTTACATTTTATTGATTTGTATTGACAAAAAATTATCTAAACTTCAATATTTAACCTTAATTGATCTAATTAAAACATTATAGACCTACCTACACCCCTTGGACACTATTGGTCCACTTACAAGGTTTTTTTGGTCCTATGGTCCTTTCAAGACCCTTAGGACTTTTGATAGTCGCATTACCTTTATTCATTCCAAATGCCATTATAGGCTCCAAGATACCATAATTGATGTTTTGATTTGATGGAAAGGTCCTCCTGACCCCTACACACTTCTGACCTTTGAAGAGCTCCTTGAAGGCCTTGGGTGCTCCTGCACCATATTCCAACAAGCTCCCACTTGACAAAGATCTTATTGACACCTCCAGAGCATAGCAAAACTACTGAAATTCATGGGCCAAGAGGCCCATCAAATTGGCACACCACCTGAACTTGTCTGTGCTCACAGGCTTTGTCGATGCATCTGCAACATTCTCTAGAGTATCCACTTTCTCCAAAGAGACCTTCCCATCCTCCACCATATCTCGTACAAAGTGATATTGTACTTCTCTATGTTTCATCCTGGCATGGAAAGTAGGATTCTTTGCCAAACATATAGCACTCTGGCTGTCACAGTAGATAGTAATCTTTTCTACATTAAATCCAATGTTAGATCAAAAATGTTTTAACTGGATTGTTTCTTTACAGGCATGTGTGGCTGCCATGTATTCTACCTCTATAGTAGACAAAGCGACTACAGCTTGCCGCTTGCTCATCCAACTCACTGCACCACCATTCATCATGAAAATATATCCACTGGTGGATCTTCTGCTGTCAATGTCCCCTGCCCAATCAGAGTCCACATAACCTTGAGTACTGAGAGTTCTCTATGATTCAACCAAGTTACCATGGTAACACAAAGCATAGTCTGAAGTTCCCTTCAGATATCTAAACACTCTCTTAAAAGCATCCCAATGTGTTCTTCCAGGATTACCCATAAACCGACTAAGAACTCCCACTACTTGGGAAATGTCTGGTCTTGTACAGACCATAGCATACATGAGACTGCCAACTGCACTTGCATAAGGCACACTGGTCATGTCCTCCATCTCATAAGGAGATCTTGGACAATCCTCAACATATAGCTTTGTTCCCTGTGTAACTGGAACAACTAGCTATTTGCACTCAGTCATATAGAATCTCTCTAGAACAGTCATGATATACTTACTCTGACTGAGCCAAATTTTTCTATTCTTTCTATCCCTAGTTATTTCCATTTCCAGAATATACCCTGCTGCACCAAGATCTTTCATTTCGAACTTTGCAGACAACTAGGACTTAAGATCAGAAATCATTAACTTACTATTGCCTATAAAAAGCATATCATCGACATATAGAGCAATAATAAGAATTTGATCACTTTCAGCTTTGTAATACACACAATGATCACATTTTGATCTTACAAATCCCAAAGACAAGACAAACATGTCAAACTTTTGGTACCACATTCTAGGAGACTATTTTAAACCATACAGAGATTTCTTTAACTTGCATACCAGTCTTTCTTTACCTTTTTCTATGAAGTGCTTCGGCTGGGACATATAAATTTCTTCTTCAAGATCACCATGAAGAAATGTTGTTTTCACATCCATCTGTTCAATCTCTAAATCATATGCTGATGCAAGTGACAAAAGAAATCTAATAGATGTCAGCTTAGCTATAGGAGAAAAAATTTCTCCATAATCAATTCCCTCTACCTGGGAATATCCTTTTGCAACCAGCCTTGCTTTATATTTCTCCACACTACCTTCTAGACTATTTTCTTTTTAAATATCCATTTGCAGCCTATAGATTTTCTACCTTTAGGCAATGGAACCAAACTCCAGGTATCATTCTTTTCTAATGATGCCATTTCTTCATTCATGGCTTCCAACCAAGATTTTGAATCAGACATTTTAAATGTCTGTTTTACAGTCCTAGGTTCATCAGTGCTAGAAATTAAAGCGTAGGAACAAGTAGACTCTATTAAAGAAAACCCATACCTTTCAAGTTGCTTTCTTTCATGAGTTGACCTCCTCATAGGCTGAGGCTGAGGTGGTTCTTCATTATCATCAGAACTTTCAGAACTGCTTGAGCTCTCCTCAGTATTAGGTACATTTTGATTTTTCAATTCCTCTTTATCTGGTGTCTGAGGAATTGCTGCAACATCCTTTTCATTTTCTAATTTCTTCTCTGACTACAGATCCAATGTAGAAGATTTCATCTCATGAAAGATAACACTTCTACTATACAAAACCTTCTTAGTCTCAGGATTCCAAAGCTTGTATCCTTTTATTCCAGCACTATAGCCAATAAAGATACACTTCACAGCTTTGTTTTCCAACTTAGATCTTTTTTCAAATGGCACATATGCATATGCTTCATAGCCAAAGACATGAATATGTCTCAGAGAGGGCTTCTTTCCAGACCATGCTTCTAGAGGTGTCTTCTCAACTAGAGTAGAGTTAGGAGAATGATTTACCAAGTAACATGCTGTAGAGACCACTTCAGCCCAAAACTTCTCATCCAAGCCATCACTGCTCAACATACTTCGTGCTCTCTCCATTACTGTCCTGTTGAACCTTTCAGCAACTCCATTTTGCTGTGGAGTATAAGGTGTAGTCTTATGCCTTTTGATCCCATGATCTATACAGTACCTTTCGAATTCATCTGAACAAAACTCACTGCCATTGTTAGTCCTTAAGCACTTTATTTTCTTACCAGTCTGATTTTCAACAAGGTTTTTAAATTTCTTAAACCAACTAAACACTTTTGATTTACTTTTCAAAAAATATACAAATGTCCTTCTAGAATAATCATCAATAAATGACACATAGTATCTTGATTTAGACAAAGAAGGAACATTCACTGGACCAAACACATCAGAATGTATATAATTAAGTAAACTAGAAGTTTTGTGAGGACTGGAATAAAATGAAACACAGTGCTGCTTTCCATATATGCAATGTTCACAGAAATCAAATTCAAGGTTACAATCTTCAAGCCCTTCTACCAGGTTTTTATTTTTCAAGGTTTTTAAACCTTTCTCACCAATGTGGCCAAGCCTATGATGCCAGAGCATAGTCTTCTCTGGTAGAAGTTTAACTTCCATGGAGTTTATACCATCATGGACGTTTTCCTTCTTTTCTCCATGAGCAGCCATAAGTGACTTTGCAGAGACACTGTTGCATTGAATAGCTTGTGCATCCAGCTTGTACAAGGTACCAATTCGAGCACCCCTAGCTAGCACCATAGAGCCTCTAGTCATCTTGCAGCCATTTCCAGAGAATGTGACCTACACTCCGATATCATTCAACTTACTTACAGAAAGTAAATTTCAAGCCAGACCTGGTATGTGCATCACATCATTAATTCCCTTCACTCTTCCATCAGGGAATTGAATTCTGACTCTTCCACAACCAATAATTTCCAAAGATGAATCACTTGCCAAATACATCTTTCCACCACTATATTATTCATACTTCATGAACCAATCTCTATGAGATGTCATGTGGAAAGATGCTCCAGAATCAATCAACCAGACATCATTTGATGCCCATGTAGCCAAAGCTGCAATGAAAGCGTCTGCATCACTATGAGAAGAATCATTTCTAGAAGAGTTCTTCTTTTTCTCCTCTTTGCAATCCTTTCGGACATGACCAGGTTGCCCATAGTTCCAGCACTTCACCTTTGACTTCTTGCTAAGAGACTTTGATCTCCCTTCTGATTTTGATCTGAGCTTCTTGTCCTTCTTCTTTCCTTTCTCCTTTGGTCTACCTCTGACAGCCAAAGCCTCCTTTGCCATCTCAGAATATTTTCTTCTCATTTCTTCTTATAACATAGAAGCAACAACATCTTCCATTTTGAATGTTGATGTTGTACTCCCTATAGCCATCACCAAATGATCCCAAGAATCAGGAAGAGAACACAACAGCATGCAACGATCTTCATCTTCAATCTTGACACCAACAGATGTCAACTGAGCAATCAACATATTGAAAGCATTTAAGTGATCAGCAACAGACCCTCCTTCTTACATTCTCAAAGAGTACAGATTCTTCCTTAAGAACAACTTGTTCACCAAGGACTTGCCCTGATAAATAAATGCTAATCTTTTCCACAAAGAAGAGGCAGTCTTTTCTTTATGCACGTTCAGAAGAATAGAGTCTACCAAACAGAGCCTTATCAATCCTTTTGATTTTCTATTTTCCAGGTCCCAATCCTCTTGCTTCATGCTTTGAGACATTGTTACAGACATAGCAGTCCACAGATCTCAATCAACTAGCATATCTTCCATTTTGAGTTTCCACAGCTCAAAATTGCTACCATTTAACTTCTCTATTTCCATCCTCCTGGATGTGCTCGCCATCTTAATCTGCAATTAAATTAACAGACCTCTACAAGACTCCCACTAAAAAGGATTTAACACAAAAAACCCAACCCACTCACAAGGACAACACAACTGGCCAGGCTCTGATACCACTTGTAAGGAAAGCAGAGGTGCAGAAACAACTTTCCTAACATCAAACCATAGGGGAGAATGCAATATAGGGCTATTAATTTTTCAAATTACAATCTAATTAAGACACACATGAAGGAATAATAGAAATAGAGCAAATACACAAAGACAACTAAAACAACATAATTTACGTGGGAAACCCTTTCGGGAAAAAACCCACCACACCAAGCTGTATCTCTTTGTATTACAGTAACAAAATTACATACAATCAGAAAGAAAACTTTCTAGTGTTCGTCTCAGTAGCTTCTCCATTCACTGTTCAAAAACTCTCTCAAAAAAGCTCTCTCCAATTCGATAAACTCATCGTCACTTTCTCAATCGAATTGATCTGCTTTAAAACAATCTCATTTTGATTTTCCAACTATGCATTCTTATCCGCCATTACCAACTAAAGACAGTTTCCATTCGAGTCTTGATTTTTCCCTGCATGTAGGTTTTTCCAGCGTTGCAACTGATGCATAAAATCTACTGCTGTCATGTTTGAAAACTGCTTCCTATGATTGGCCCACGATGCTCCACATAGGACGATCAGACTGGTCAAGAGCATTCAACTCTGTTAGCATATTGGTGAGACACACACAATGTCTCCCTGATGCCATAGAGTTTCTCTAACATCATTGCTATAGCTTCCCTGAGTCGGCAAGACGCTATAACAACTATAATAGGTCATAACAAAACCATCGATGTCCAATACGATTCTATCAACAAATATTTCCCTTATCGACGAGACACAGCGAATTCACTAGTCACAGTGAGCAAATAGTCTATCAGCAAAACACTATGTCTTCGCCAAGACCTTCTGTTGAGTTCCTTGTGCTACACCGAAGCCTTTGACGAGTCAGCAAGACTTATTATCTTCACCAGGACTTCATACCGAAGCCCTTAGTCACACCAACGACTACCATTCGGCAAGACCTATACCGAAAGCATCTCATCATCGGCAAGACATTTTAATGTCACTGGGACATCATAACGAAGCTATTGAGATATCCCGATAACCATATGATAGCCCGACATCGACAAGATATTCTGCAAATTGCCAAGACTTGTGTTTGTCGCTGTGACATCTCTCTGAGCTCACTACGCTTTACCGAAGGCTTCTGTCAGCAAGACATGAGACTTTCGCCGTGATGTTTCATCGAGCTTCCAAAGTTAGCTCGAAGAAATCTGTTGGCAAGACTCAAGACTTTCGCCGAGACATCTCCCCACGACCCAAGAGTTACACCGATGAGATCAACTATCACCTAGAGTTTTTCGATCACCAAAAGGTCATGCCGAAAACACAAAGTCATAGCGATAGACTTTTTCGGCAAGACTTCAACCCTGTCACAACGATAGGATCATTTCAAGAGCATCAAAACTGTTAGTCGCCCAGACATGAACACTGTCACAGTGACTGTTCCCTTCAGGAGTTTCATGTTAGTAAGAATTGAGGCACATATTCCAACAGTTAGGAGGATAACTTTGATATGGTATGGGAGCCTAATATGATTCTCTCATTTTCCACCCCTTTGAGAGACTTGCCTAGTGGACAGCCTGAGGTTTTACTACCTCTAAGTGAGCACAAAACAAAAGCTTAGATGTGTTCCACATCGATCGAACAGTCTAGGTGTAATCTTCTTGGTATTTGATGTTGTATGATTATGTATCTTTGTCATTATTGCATACATAAGTGTCTTGAATGTCTACTTTAGTGTGAGTTTGACATGGGGTCATACTCTCACTAAAGTGGGGGCTAAATGTAGTGTAGGAAAAAGTATCCCTTTTTCACACTTAATTTGGGAATAAATATTAAATAAAATGAGCTAAATAATGCCTTAATTTAGTATTGTAGTATGTTTTACATATTCACATGAAGTTTAGGGTCTTTTAATTAAAATAGACTTAATTGTGCCTTATTTTTGGTGTTGTAAGGTGTACCTTTACACTTTCACACTAATCTAGGGCTTCATTAATTATTTGAGGCTAATTTTCTTCAGTTGGCACCTTTAATTCAAACTCAAGGCTAATTAATTGCATTTTCCAAGGGATAAAACCTAAAATTCATAAATTCCATAACATAATGTTTAACATTGAGCAATGTGTGTCCTAGGTAAGTGACCTAGGACCCATTCGCCATAGGGAAAATGGGTCCTCACTTAGGCCTAGGACCTAAATTCAAACTATATTTTTGGTGATATTTTAATGATTTCAAAAGTATATTCAGATGTGGGATTTTGATATTTGAATTGTGGGAATTAATCTTAAGATATGTATAAATAAAAGGTCATTTCACTACATTTCACCTAGAAGATTTTAAGCAAGCTAAGAGTACTTTCACAAGAGCAATATAAGATCATTTCAAGATCATTTTCAAGGCATTCAGGAGTAGATTTATTGAATATTATTGCATCAATCAAGATTCCATTGTCATGTCAAAGATTTCTTGAATCATGCATGTTGTTTGAGCTAATATGGTGATATAGAGTTCAAGATCTATTCAAGTATTCAAAGGAATTGTTTCAAATCAAGTTTCATGATCAAGATTCACATCCATTGGGGCCACTTCATGCTAGTTGCAGATTTACAATCCAAGGTTCAAACAAAGGTTTGGTGAGTGGTGACATTGCTTGTCCATTCATCATTCCTTCATGATATTTGATTTCATTTCAAAGTTAAATACTCAAAAAAGGTTTGACCAAGGTAAACCCTCCATCACCAAAAATAACATTTTTCTCTTGTGTTTGTTTTGTAGGTTTTAGGTGGAAGATCCTTTGAAAATAAAAATTGAAGTTGTAAAGTTGTCAAAGTTGCAAGAAAATTTTTCATTTCATGAATACTCCTCTATAGGATTTATTTATGGATGTCAGATAATGGAAATCAAGAATCTGGGAGTGTAGACACATCAGAAGATAACCTAGAAATGATTTTTGTAGGGCCCTAGCCTATACCCATTCACCATAGGGTGAATGAGTCCTCAGCGAGCTTAAAAAAGTGACTTTTGGTGAATGGTACACATCATTCTACCTTTTCCAGATCTGCCTTTTGATTGTTGTTTCCATTAGTTTTGAGTACAATATTCTATTTTCATTTTATAGCTTGAATTTGGGAGTTTGTTTGATGGTTTTAATCTTTCTCCCCAATGTGCTATTTGACTCATACCCCCATCCTTGCATAAAAGGAGGAATTTGTAGATTCATACCTTGAATTGACTCACCTTTTGGTTGAAAGTCGCTTCATTGTTTGGATCTCATTTCTTGAGTGAAATAGTGGAAAATAGGGTTATTCATCAATCCATTTTGCTAAAAAAAAAAACTATTTTTCTTTGTTTCAATTGTTTTGAGGTGCGGATTTAGATTTCTCAGTATGAGCCATGAAGATTCCTCTTCATACTAACTAATCAAATTTTATTAATCACGAAGGGTCGTACACAAATGTATGAAAGATGGAAATCTCATCAATAATATTTTGTCCCTTATTTTAGTTTGCAAGTTGTAAATGAACAATCTTTGGATATTTGCATCAAGAAGAGTAAGATTGATCTGTGATAAAAGCAACTAAAAGTGGCTTATGAAATATGTGACCTTTTCACCTCTCTTTTAGGGTGATCCCACAATACTGGTTTACAATTTTTGGCCAAACTGGACATTGAAATGAATCTTTTTAACTAAATCTTCACTCTCGGGACCTATAGTGGCTAAACCATGATGAATTTGAAGATGATGCAAACTAGTGATTTGTGACATTTTGTTTATAGATTCTATATATATATATATTATTTTTATTTTTTTAAAATTTGGAATTAGATTGTACTTCTTTTTCCATCTCCTTCAAAAACTAGTTTTTAATAGTAAACACCATTTTAAAGAGTGGTGTTACTAGCTAACACATAAATTTTTTTCTATAAAGAATAAAATTCTATTTTTTTCAAATTTAGATTTGTAACTAATATATCTAGTGCATGGAATTGGTTTCATAGCATTTCATTGAACATTTTTTTCTTAATTAAGTTTCAAAGTCAAACTGGTTATAATTTAGACATGATTTATTGGCTAAAACATAATTTTTTGTATATTTATCAAAATTCATTTTTTTTTGCTGGATCAAGGACATCAATATCTAGTGCACTAGAATATTTTTCAATTTTTTTTTGATAATCTACTATTTTTCCACGTGTAGAACATAGAGCTTGATTTTTGGGGAAGAACCTACATTCACAAGAAATAAAAGTAAATATAATAATCAACTTAAATTTAATTAAAATTATACTTTTTTGGAAGCTTATAATAAGAACTACATACTTACAAAAAATAAATTTTAGATGAATTCATTTGATCCCCCAAAAGGTAAATCAAAAGTGGTTTTTTATCAACATTTTGATAGGTGTAAAGGAGACTCCATTATAGGTATGGTTTAAAACTAGTGAGGTTTTATCCAAGGGGGCTTGATCTAAGGTGGTTTGATCAAACACTCTTCAATTGGAATCCTTCAAATAGAAATTTTCAAGGCTTAAATCATTATATTTTCTAAAAGTGTGTGATTTCAGCAAAAAATAGGATCTTCGAGAAAGTGTAAACCACTATTGTGGGATCACCCTTTATTTGCATCACATTAAAAAAGTTATATTAATATTAGGATCAATATTTACTTGGAAATGATTGATAAATGAATCAACAAGCTCATTAAATGAATGAATTGAATTATTTAGTAATGAACAAAACCATTCAAAATCTATGTCTTTCAATGACCTAGGAAAGAGTTTAGCCAATCTAGCTTATCCTTAAAGATGAAATCACTACATAAGATTGTATATTACAATATATTCTTGCTAGGATCCCCTTTACCATTATACTTGTCAAACTGAGGTACCTCTATGTTTTGTGGCATTTGTGCTTTCAATATTTCAAGGGATAATGGGATCTTTTTGACATATTGTGATGGTTGTCCATTTTGGTTTTTGTTCAAATTTGATATTTGTTGTTGAAGTGAGGCTACATTTTCAAATTTTGGTTGATGATGGAACCATTAGTGGACATGTTTGGGGAATGTGGTGAGTATAGTGGAAGTATGTATGTGCTTGGTGGGATACTATATTGCAAATTTATTAGAGGGGATGAAATTTGAGGTGTGACATGTGAATATCCAAAACCACATAAGGATTTACAATGGAAAGACATATTGTTGGAGCTATGCCTATACTTTTTTGTGTTGTTGAAGTAAAATTTGTATTTGTGTATGTAGGAATAAAGGCTATAGTTATGGGGAGGGAGACTTGACTTCCTCCTTGACTTTGAGTATAGCCCAAAGATTGAGAAAAACTAGCTATAGTAGGGACGTTGGCATAAACTATATGAGCTAGGCCACACAAAAATTCTAATTCATGGGCATCACTAATCAATTTCCTCATGTTTTCTAACTTAGGGACTAGAAGATCAACTAGAGATTTAGTACTCACATAGTCTTGGAATGCTTCTAAGTATTTGTCTAATTGTTTTAGTTTATCTACAAGAACATGGGAAAACATAGTCTCAACATTTGTAAAGTTAGGTCTTTGTAATGTTATAATTGGTATGGTAGTTTCAAGGATAGAGTCAAAAATGGGTTGATTATTGACAAAACTTATCATGAAAGAGTTAGAAGACTCATGATCCACAATTAATGTAAAACCAATGTGGAATGCCATAAGTCTAGAACTATGTCTCACTAAATTATTGACAATAGGACACCAAGTCATGAAACTCATTCAAGTTTCAAAACACTAAGTTTACCTAAGATGAACATTGGATTTTCAAACAAAGATAACACAACACTCAAAATAAAAATTCAGACAACAAAAAGATATTTTAGACACTTAAAATTGTCTTGAATGGTATTACACACTTGAATTTGATCACTAACATCATTTTGTCTTGAATTTCATCCTCTTTTTGCCTATTTGATTAAATTAACCTAGTTATTTAATTAAATTCTTCATTTTTGTCTATTAATCTAATTAATATAAGTAGGTTAATTCCTACCCTCTCACACTAACATTTCATCTAGTTTAATTAAATAATGAAAATTATTTAATTTAAACCCCCTCCTTTATCTCCTCTCATTTAATTAATTAATCTAAATTATTTAATTAAATGTCACTCATCCCTTTTCATTAAATAAGTAAATTATTTAATGGATATCCTATTATTTCCTCATCTTGCACATTAAAATTTAGTTTTAATTACTAAATTTCTAATTTCCCCTCCCATTCACTTGCATAGGGAATATTCCAAAGGAATATTCTCCTATTTGGATCCAAAAAAGGGAATGATTTCTTTCAAACAAACTTTGTAAAAAGCTTTCAAAGTTGTTACAAAGTGTGTTTGCTTGTGTTAGAGCTAAAAAAAATCTTCCTCATATCCACAAGTTTTCATTTTCCCATCCATATTTCACCTACGTCAAAATACCTACCGCCTTTAAGTTTTACATTGTGTTTGACATGAAATGTAACAATTTGTGTGACAAGATCCATAAAATCATTGAAATAAAGCATTAACTGCCATACTGCCAGGGGGTTATGTAGTAGACACAGTAACACTGTACCCACCACCACCCTGTGAAGAGAAGTTTAAGGAAAAGTGGTACCCACCGCTACCTCGCAGAGAGAAGTTCCAAGAAGAGTGGTAGTGTGGTAAGTGTTAATCAAGAAAGGTGGACACTAGAGGACCTCGAGAGGTGAATAATGTGGTTGTGGTATGGCAGTATGTATACTGCTATCCCGCAATCATAAGCATAGAAAGCATCATATATAAAAGGGCATAAAAACTGATACCACCATACCACAACGAGTGTGATAAGTGACAGTGGTAGTATGGTGGGACTTGTTGTGGCATCATTATAGACTACAACAGTAAATGGAAGAGATCACGTTAGCCACCTTGATGCACGAATTCAACAATGCATAATCAAATCCAAGAATATGAGCTTATTGAAAAAATATTTGGAATTTTTTTGGCATTAATGTCGATATGACTGAATTTAGCGCCATTAAAAAGCAAGTAAATTTTCCTATCACTGCACTCAATTGCAATACATTATCATGGAAGGAGCTAAGGATACGAAGAAAAGGAGCTCTACAAGCATCAAACACCTGGTTAAGTGCACAAACAACTCTCTAAAGAAGCTCAATTGGTGTAGATATTTTCAAAGCTCTTTCATTTTGAAGTTTTAGTGGAAAGGATTGAACATGCCATGTAAAAGGAAACAATCAAAAGAAAAGGAAAGTAAAACTAAAATTAAAGATGAAAAACCTAAGATAAAAAAGAGGCCTCTCCACTAGTCCATTTTAGATTTAATCCCAAGGTCCACCAAGGAGGGTAATAAGAAATTTCTCATAGACACTGCACAAGGTTGTAGGGATGCCCTCATTCCTAAATCGGGTGGGACTTGTTTTGGTATTTTTATAGTAAGAGAAATGAGACAGTTCCAGTGTCAAATCCCTGGGTGTTGGACTTGGCCAAGCTGATCATCCTTAATGTATTGTTGATGTGGAATTTATTATACTACTAGCTAAACATTATCACTCTGCTAAAAAAATTGTGAGGTTTCCAAATGGTGTGTTATTAGTCGGGGTAACTAGGGCAACTATCATTGAGTGTTTTTACTTGAATAAACATGCCTTGACTAAGATAAACTTACAAAAAAGTGAGGAGGAGTATACTAGGTTAAGGAGAACTCACATGAGTGATGAGCTTCCACTTTACATGAAAAGAGGTATTGGCAACAAAAAAATCCCCATTTCTCCTTCCATCACTAAGCCAATCACTGTGGCAGTCTTTCAATACTATTTTACAAATACATATCTTGCTTTGTGCCAAGTACTGGGGATGGATGCTCAAGATAGGATTATAGTAAGCTTAATAAAGATGGCCATGAGAATCCAGAATCTAGAGACTAATATAGAATATGACTTTGTTTGATATCTAGAAAGGGCATTGGATGATGAATTCTTGCAAGTCATAGAAGATAGGACACCTATCACATTTAGACACTATTCTCTCTTGTGTCACTTGATACTATACCAGAATCAAGAAAAATGGACCAAATGAATGGAATTGGATAGAATTGATGAGCAGGAGAATCCCACACCTATATAGAAATGGTGCTATATTTGGGATAGCCAATGTAGGAACTCTAGCTTTGCAATATTCTATGAATATTTCATAAGCAGAATCCTGGGAGTCCTTGGTTATTCAATACCAATATTTCCAATCAAAATGATACAACTATTGAGACCTCTAGCCTTAAAATAGGAACAAGGTCATACACATAATTTTTGTGATTGGCTCTTCCTCCCTGAAGTCACAATAATAAGAGTTTATGGGTTCCCTACTGCTTTGCACATACTTTCAAAGTTTGTGCCCCTTAGACTGGCATTTCTGGATTTTATGTGGCTAATGATGTGGACGGAAAAGGATGTGATGCACAAGAAAAAGAAGGGAATATTCATATCAAGCCTAACTAAGTGTGAGGACTGGTTTGTAGGCTCAAACACATTAGAAGAAATGCAATATTATTTAAAGACAAGATATTCATTGGATTCTGGAAAATAAAGAGCTTTTGATCCTAAAAATTATATGAATAACATAAGGCATAATCTTCTCACCAAGTCAACAATTGCGCACCAGGTGGATTATGAAAAATATTTGATAAGAAACTTCCTTACTTATCAAGATGTGTTTAGTAGAAGGAAAAAATGGGGATATATGAGGAATCTTGAAGAAGAGAGGAAGCAAAAACAAGGATTTCCTAGGCTACTTTGTTGAAGAGAAAGACCCTATCAAAAGAATAAATTTGATAATTGATAAGTTTGAAGAATTATATGGAAAAAGGGAGGCATATCTTCAAGAACACAATGGTAAGATAGTAATAGAGCACACCCCAGATACAACCTCTGAATCTCCCATGGAGCAATTATCTCCTAAAAGACAAAAGATAGGAAGCATTGAACCGTTGGTCCCTTATGAAGAAAGTGAAGGGGTGGGAGACACTGAAGAAGTGGCCATTGTGTTGCAATCATTAAAGGGTGATGTTGAGGTTGATAAGCCAATCCATGAGACCAATGCCCATAAGCCTAAAGAAAGGATGGATGATACAAAGAAGGAAAATATAGAAATATTTGAAGATGAAAGAGAGGTTGCAGCTAGGAGATTCATAGAAGATGATGAATTCATTAAAACTCTAGAATTTAGGGATTTTTGGACAAAAAAGAAAGTGAAAGAATTTGAGGAAAGAATGGAGATAAATGAAATGGGAATTAAGGAATCCCAAAAGGATCAAATGGTGGCACAAACCTTTAGGGAATTGATAATTTACCATATTGACATTAGCTCTCAGAAGGCTAGAGAAATTATTTTGAAAAGTAACATGCTCATCTTCCCTGGTTTAGAACTCAAGAAAATATTTTTTCTTGACCAAGTATAGGCCCAAGAGGATCCTATGCTATTTGTAGAGTTTGACTCTGATGAAGGAGTGAGCGAAACATGGTATAATCCCAAGATTGAAACCCTAGCTATATGGATCAAGTAGAAGAGCACACATAAGCCAATTTTTTTAGATGTGATACAGGGAATGAAAGGGGCAACCATGGTAAGAACACTACAAGACACAACCCCTTTATTGCCACCATGACCATGCATTCAACCATGTTTACCCATGCAACTATTAAAGGAATGGAGGGTAGATTGAGAGAGTATGAGAAGGAGCAGAGATTCCTAAATGATGAAGTTAATAAGTTGTTCATGGAAAATGCAAAACTAAAAGAGTAGTTAAGAGGAGCAGGAACTTCACAGAGTAAAGAAATGGTGTTATATAAGCCTCCTAGTGCTCCAATAGATATTTTACAAAATATTTCTATTGAACAAATAAAAGCTCTTGAGTAGGAAGTGGATGAAATGAAGAAGGCCAATAATAAAATGGTGAGGCTATAGAAAAGATTCTTGAACATAGGGTAAAGTTGGTTGAAGATAAATTGGAGTGTGTATATGACAATTACGAGTCACTTCAACAAGCTATTGACCAAATGAAAACACATATGCTTGTACTAGATCTCCTAATTAAAAAATGGCAGTACACCACACTTTGTCTAAACTATGTAAAGTTTTACAAAGGAGTATTGATGCTCCTGCAACACTAAAACCCACTGAGAAATAGTCAAGATGATCATTGATGAATTTCAGTATGTACAGGAACAAGACAAAAGGGTTCAGTTATGAATGGATTCTTTTCAATTCCCTAAAATAGTGGTATATACTAGAATTAGTAAAATATGATGACTAACTTAGGAGTCTTGAAGAGTGGAAAGAGTTTTGTCAGATTATTCATAAGCGTATAACTCACATACAGGAGGATGGTAACACCAATCTTCACAGGCTCAATTTGATTCTAGATGGATTAATTTCTTTTGATGCTAGATACTAGAAGTTTGTTAATGATGTGAAGGAATTGCTAGATAGTTAATGGCAGGTTCATCTTGCAAATATACCAAGGATTCAGGAATACAAATGGCCATCAAACTTCACAATATATCAATGGGAGGAGAAATATCTGGCTTTTGAAGATTAGGTCACTGCAACGAGAGTGTTTGGATGTTTATCATGGGTAAGAAGGCTTTTCCAAATCAATGATCATGGGCCTTCTACATTGATTAACAGACTCATAATGTCTAAATTTCTTAAGTCTTGTTTATTTCTTTAATTATGTTAATCAAAAAAATAGTTAGTAAAGAGGTGCAATTTTGAAAAGCTGCCTCATTTAGTAAAAGGCATGTAGCTTGTTGCTTCCTATGTAAAAGGGGAAACCAAGGCCTAGTTTTGCATCATCATAATCATTATCATTTCCATTAGTAGAAGTAGATAGGTTGTACATTCCATCCATCCATTTCCATATTTCAAAGACTTATGTTATCAATGTATATCATTTAAAGAAATATAATGGAGAAGATTTCTTATAATTGGTGATCTATTTTCAGTGTTCAATTGTTGTGTTGATATTCATTTTTATATGTTGTTGTGCTATCTCGAAAGTGGTTCTCTTAAATTATTCGAATCTATATGATTTTTCTGGACACATTTGTTGCTACTGTGTGACTATCTTGATTGGGTTCTGGTGAGAGAATTAAAATCCTTTCAAATAATTCATCTTATTGGTTCCCCTAGGGATTACAAATCCTTTTAAGGTAATTAGTCTGATTGGTTTCCCTTAAGCTAAGAATTAAAATTCCTTTCATAACATCATAGTAATTTGGGAGGATAACACTGGGATCTATAAAGAAGAGTATAGCAACTAGAAAACTTGCACATTTGTACAAGGTAAAAACATCTAAAATTTCCCAACAATTAGAGTTAAGTTGAGGAACAGGTTTACCTATCATACATATATGTCTCCATCACTATCATCCACCCTTCAACTCCATTAACCTAATAGATTTAGGCATTGGTCAAGTTCATAAAAAATCTCATACAAACTCTACTTATACACTTTATTCTCAAAGAATATAGTAGGAATTAGTCGTCAAGCCTTGCATCTACTTCACACTTGTGTGCCATAGTGAGCATATTTCCCAAATTAGAGATCATATCCAAACATTCAAATTTTCCTTATCATTTAGGTACACCCACCTTGGTTTAGTAGAGCCTAAAGAGTAGGAAGTGATCAATCATATTCGCCTCATTTTTTTGCCAAAAACATACTAATAGACTAGCACCCTCTTAAGGTTCAAAATGTGCATTTTTGAGACCTAACAACTTGAATCATTCTTATCCCTTCATATTTCCTTGATCCATGTGATTATTGATTCTCATCCATTGATGAGAATCCTTGATCCATGTTTCACCCTTGATTCCATATTCACCATTGATTGATCAAATCAATCTCAACACTTGATTCTTCATTTGCTATCCTATAAATATTTCATGATTTGGAGAGAAATAGATCCATCTTTTGATAGAAAAGTTATACTGTTGAAATTCATACTCACTTGCATCCATATTTAGCATTTTTCAAAGCCTTTTAGATTAAATATTCATCCATATTAGCTTAAGCATCCATTAATGGCTTCCATTTTAGATTAACTTGCATCCATTTAGCATAGTTTATATACATGGCTTGCATCTTTGAACTTTGTTTCCATTTAGCATAGCTTGCATCCATTTCCATCAAGCATCTTCGATGAGGGCCACACCATCGAAAACCCACAAAAATCACAACAAATACCAACACAAAATATGTGAGACATAAAAATGACTCACTTTCAATTATTTTCATAAAATGAAATTACAGATTCAAAGCTTACATGCTATAGCCTCACAGGCTTGATTCATTACAACAAAATCAATTCTGAAAAGAAAATATACCATTTAGAGCCACAATCTGCACTATCAGGCCACCTTCTACAACCCCCACTTAACTCTTTTTATTTTCCCCAATAACCACCCTAGAATGTTCTAGAAAGATCAAATTTCCACTTTTTGTTTTGGTTCCAAAAGTCCTACCATTTGATTTTTGGCCTATGAAGAATTTTTTATGAAATTCACTTTTTAGAGGACCAACTTTGTAGGGCCATAACTTTTGATCCGGGTGTCCGATTTGCTATTATTGCATATCGTTGGAAAGCTCTTAGCGAGCTCTACAACACGTGAACCACCATAGGTCGGTCCAACCACATTTTGAGCTATTTTGGGGCCTCTAAAGTTTTATATTTGAGTTTAAAGCTGCATTAGAGAGATTCCTTAGGACATAAACTTTAATTTTAGGTTATTGAGGTGATTCTTTCATGACCAGAAATGTTTTTCAGCTATGCTCCTTGGGGTAAATTTTCACGTCCATATAAGCCCATTTAGGACAACTTACTAAAAATAGTAAGTGCCTATTTTTTTTCTATTTTTGATGTCTGACTATCTTACACCCCTTAAGTTCCATCATGGGACTCAAAAAAACTAAAGAAAACATTTTTTTTTGGGTGATGCAAGATTTCCCTACACCGCTGGATGCTCCTACATCAAATACCCAGGGTAATTTGAAAAGTGCCCCTGTCACTTCTCCAGAGTTAGAGGGAAACCAAGATGGTTAACCTCAGCCTCAAATAACCATGATGAATCTTCAACAAACCTTCCTCTCCATTTCACCAAGTACTCTGCATATTGTTTATTTCTTGTGCTTCTACTCACACAGCTATCTAGGATTTCTTCTATCTCTTCCTTCTTTGAAGTAGGTGCTAGAATTTTCAATTGTTCATTTATCAGCTCGTACTCTATATCACCTTCATGATACTCTACCAAATCAGCAATGTTGAACACAAGAGAAATTTTTATTCCACTAGGCAACTCTACCTCATAAGCATTTCTTGAATCATGCTTCTTCAAGATCTTGCATGGTCCAAACTTCTTCATCTTTCACTTGTTATATGTATCAACTGGAAACCTTTCCTTTCATAAATGAACCATGACTTCATCTCCTACCTAGAAATACTTATACCTCCTTTTCTGATCTACCTGACCCTTATATTGTGAGTTCATCTTGTTGATGTGTTTCTTCACTTCTTCATGCAAATTCTTCAAGTTCTCAAAAAATCTTCAACCTCAGCACTACTCTTCTCCCCCTTATCCATATTTCTCAGTTTGGAAGTAGTTCTTGGACTACTCCCATAAACAATATGGAATGGTGATTTACCAGTACTCATGTTGATAGAATTATTATAAGAAATTTTTACTTGTGGTATAATTAAATCCCATCCCTTAGGCTTATCTCCTACTAAGCATCTTAGCAGGTTACCCAAACTCCTATTCACCACCTCTATTTGTCCATTAGTTTGTGGATGGTGTGCAAAACTAAACTTCAAATCTATCTTCAACTTCTTCCATAATGTCCTCCAAAAATAACCAATAAATTTGGTATCTCTGTCTAAAACTATACTCTTTGGTAGACCATGTAGTCTCACCACCTCTATGAAAAACAACTTTGCAACATGAACAATATCACTAGTCTTATGACATGGAATGAAATGTGTCATCTTTGAAAATCTATATGCCACCACAAATATGGAATCATGCCCTCTCCGTGTCCTTGGAAAGCCAAGAACAAAATCCATGCTAATATCCTCCCATGGCCTCTCAGGTATAGGTAATGGTTGATACAATCCAGTATTCTAATTTGTTCATTTTGCCATCTGATATACTCTGCAACTTTGTACAAAATTCTTCACATCTTGTTGTAACTATGACCAATAATAATTCTCACTGACAAGAACAATGGTCTTATCTCGACCAAAATGTCCAATCAATCCTCCATTATGCTTCTCCTTGATTAGATTCTCTCTCATAGAACTCCTTGGAATGCACAATTGGCTTCCTCTAAACAACATCCCATCTTGGATTAAGAAATCCAACCATATCATCCTATCCAATGTAGCAAGTTCCAAACAAGCCTTCCAAGCTTCTACAAAGTCTAGATCTTCTGGATACAAAATATTGAGTTCATTGAATCCAACAACCTCAATATTCATCTCTATCAAAAAAAATTGTCTTCTACTTAAGGCATCTAGAACTTTGTTTGACCTTCCACTCCTGTGCTTAAAAAAAAAAGTATAACTCTACAAAAACTCAAACCATTTTAAGTTCCTTTGATTCAACTTTCCTTAACTATTGAGACATTGCAAAGCCTAGTGATCAATATATAAAACACATTATTTTGGAAACAAATAGTGTCTCCATTTCTTCAAAGCTTGAACTATGGCATAAAAATCTTGATCATAGACAAAAAATTTCTTCTTAGCATCATTTAACTTCTCACTAAAATAGGCAACACGCTTACCTTCTTGACTCAAAATAGCTCCTATGTAAGTGCCACTAGCATCACAATCTACTCGAAAGACCTTATTGAAATATGGAAGTGCCAAAACAGGTTGCTCTATAACTTTCTTCTTCAACATATCAAAACTTTTGGCTGCTCCTATGGTCCACTTAAACTCTTTTCTATCCCCTCTCATTGCTTCAGTTATAGGTGCACAAATACTACTAAAATTCTTAATAAACTTTCTCTAAAAGCATGCTAGACCATGAAATGATCTTACCTTTGTAACACTCCTTGGATTAGACCATTTGATGATAGCTCTCACCTTCTCTGGATCCATTTTGAGACCCTTTCTAAGATAAAAAATCCCAGATACACCAACTCTCTCTTCACAAAACTACATTTCTTCACATTAATCAAGAGCTTCTCCTCCCTTAGCTTCTCAAAAACTCTTCGGATATTCATCAATTGATCCTCCAATGTCTTACTGAAAATTAAAATATCATCCAAGTAAATAATAATAAATTTTCCTAAAAATTATTTCAATACCTCATTTATAAGCCACATAAATGTGCTCAGTGCATTGGTTAGCCCAAAAGGCATGAATAACTACTTGTACAAGCCATCCTTGGTTTTAAAGGTTGTCTTCCATTCATCTCCTTCTCTAATTCAGATTTGGTGATATCCGCTCTTCAAATCTATCTTTGTGAAGTACTTAGCTCCACTCAAACAATCCATAATGTCATCCATTCTTAGAAAGGGAAATCTATACTTGATGGTGATCTTGTTGATGGCTCTAGAATCTGTACACATCCACCATTCCCCATCCCTCTTTGGTGCTAGTACTATAGGTACTACACATGGACTCAAACTCTCTCTAATCAATCCCTTCCACAAAAACTCTTGCACTTGTCTGTTCAACTCTTCATTCTCTGTTGGAGTCATATGATGAGCTATCTTATTCAAAAAAATGGCTCTAGGAATCAGGTCCATCTGATGACTAATCTTTCTTACAAGAGGCAAACCTCCAGGTACATTATCAAAAATAATACCTTGAAACTCATTCAACAAATTTGAAACCTCTATAGGTACCTCAGTAGTATCTTCTTTATCAACTCTAGGGATCAATGCAAAACACATATGCTCATGCTTCATTCCTTCTAGGAACTTTCTTCCATCAACCAAACAAATTATTGCATTACTGCATACCTTTTCCTCTTCCTCTTTCAAGGGCTTCAACTTATGACGAACTCCATCCTTTGTCAAATAATAGGTGTTGGCATGTCCATCATGTATTGCTCGTTGATCAAACTTCCATGGTCTACCTAACAACATATGACAAACATCCATAGGTATAATATCACATAATACCTCATCATGGTAATTTCCAATCTTGAACTTTACTAGAAATTGTTCATTTACCAAGGCTTTATGGTCCTTTTTCAACCAAGCAATCTATTATGGGTTCAAATTCCTTCTTCTCTCCAACAGCAACTTACTAACCATTTCTTCTGAAACAAGGTTATCAGTACTACCTCCAACAATAATAATATTGCAAAATTTACCTTCACAATTACATCTAGTGTGAAACAAATTATTCCTTTGAGTTGGCTCATTCTCCTCATTTAGCAAGGATCTTCTAGTAACAAGAACTTCTTCTCTTTCTGCATCCTCAAAATGTGAAGACTCGACATCTTCATCAACATGTGCAACTCATGCATTACCCTCAGGTCTTCTATTTGTCCTTCCTCGATGTTGAGGGAACTCATAGGCTTTATGTCCTTCTTCTCCACACTGGAAATAGGTTCCATGGAAGCCTCCTATTCTTAGTCCTAGTCCAGATCTTCCCCTTCCTCTTTGGTCTCCATTATTTTGATCATGAGGATGATAAGTGTTATCTCCTTTTTGGTTCTGGCCACTATTGGAACCTTCACCCTTCTTTTCATCTTCATTTTGACCTCCATATGACCATCCACCAGTCTTTCCTCCACGACCTCCACCCTATTGTTTGTTCTCAAACCTCTTGTTCATTCATTCTTCAACCTTTAGAGAAAACTGATAAGCATCCTCAATGGTGGTCATTCTTACTAGTGCCAATACTTCTTGTATGCTTGGCTTCAACCCATTAATATAATGAGCAACTTTCTCCTTATTCACCTCAGAATGTCCTGTTCTGAATCAGGACCTTGTGAAATTCCAATGTGTATTCTTTCATCGTCCTTGTCCCTTGCCTCAATCTCTTCATCTTCTTGAGCAGATCCAATTCATAATCGACTGGAATAAATTGTTTCTTCAACTTTGACACCATTCTGTCCCATCTGGAAATTTTATCTTTCCCTTGTCTTCATCTTTCTAACTGGACCTCTTTCCACCATATATTGGCATGACCTTTCAATTTTTTATTTGCAAACCTCACTCTATGAGGATCTTCAATCTCCTCAAACTCAAAAAATTCCTCCATTTCATTAATCCAATCAATCAACTCTTTAGGATTAAGATTTCCACTAAAAGTTGAAACCTTCATTTTAGGTATCTTCCCAATGCTTGAGATCGCTCACAACAATATTATTTCTCTAGGATCCATTGGATCCTGATCTTCCTCTTCAATTTCCTCTTCTATTTCATCTTCACTTCCATCTCTATCTCATTGCACATCTCTTCTTTGAACCTCTTGTTGTAAGGTTTCTAATTTCCTTCTAAGGGCTCTAATTTCATCTCTTGGTGGATCTCTTTCTCCATGACCTCATCCTCTACCTCTACCAAACTAGGCAATTCTTGGAGGCATCTTGAACTCAACCCACACTCATAGGTCCTATTGCAACTGCCTCACATTTGGTGCTCTGTTATAGGCTTAGGAACTCCTACTCTGATACCACTTGATGGCGGCCACACCACCCAAAACCCATAGAAATCACAACAACAAATACCAACACAGAAGATGTGAGATAGAAAAATGACTCACTTTCAATTATTTTCAGAAAATGAAATTATAGATTCAAAGCTCACATGTTATAGCCTGATGGGCTTGATTCATTACAACAAAATCAACTCTAAAAAGAAAATATACTATTCAGAGCCACAATCTGCACTATCAGGCCACCTTCTACAACCCCCACTTAACCCTTTTTTATTTTCCCCAATAACCACCCTAGAATGTTCTAGAAAGATCAAATTTCCCCTTTTTGTTTTGGTGCCAAAATTCTTGCCATTTGATTTTTGGCCTAGAAAGAATTTTTTATGAAATTCACTTTTTAGAGGACCAACTTCACGGGCCATAACTTTTGATCCGGATATCCGATTTGCTATTATTGAATATCATTGGAAAGATCTCGATGAGCTCTACAATGTGTGAACTCACCATAGGTCGGTTCAGCCACTTTTTGAGCTATTTCGAGGCCTCTAAATTTTTATATCTAAATTTGAAGCTGCAATGGAGAAATTTCTCAGAACGAAAACTTTAATTTCTCCCAAACTGTGTAGGGTATTGAGGTGATTCTTTTGCGACCAGAAATTTTTTTCATCTCTGCTCCTTGGGGTAAATTTTCACATCCATACGAGCCTATTTAGGCTGACTTACTAAAAATAGTAAGTGCTCATTTTTCACTATTTCTAATGCCTGACTGTCTTACACCCCTTAAGTGCCATCATGGGACTCAAAACAATTAAAGAAAATAAACAATTTTTTTTTTTGGGTGATGCAAGATTTCCCTACACCACTGGATGCTCCTACATCAATCTTATCATTTACCACTCATCTTCATCATGTTAAACTAGTTTTGTATCCATGTTTCATTCAGATTCCATCACTTTAATCAGTTTTCATTAATAAAATCTATTGAAACAACTCATATTATGAAAGGGATTGGGAAAGGGTCACCATTCCACATCAATGTGACACCACTCGCCCAATGGAATGAGATTTGAGGTCTTAGAATAGGGTTTTATTATGCTTTCATGATTGATTCTATGTTAGTTTAATGGCTTCCTAGTTTTTTATTATTTTGACTATCTCATTGGGATCATGGCTTAGTGGATTAAATAGGATTTAAATTCATTTGGATCTAGATTGTTTAGTTCATACTATGATCATGGTCACATATACTGAGAGCACAAAAACATAGATCTAATTGAATTTAGTAATAAATAGTAGGACATATGCACCTAGGGTGTCTGTGTCCTAGATAGGGTTTTCAAAAATTCAAAGTTTGACTATTTAGGGTGTTGTTTAGGGTTCTCCAATCTGTATTCAAATAGGTCTGACAGTGAATTATTTTCTAGATTTTATTGATTTTATGATTGTGAACTTAACAATGCAAATATGAAACAATGTTGAAAGTAAATGACAATTTTGAAATGTAGAAATAGAATTCAAACAATAGAGTCCAATAGAGAACACAAAAAAAAATCTAATTCAAATTTCAGCCACAAAGTATAGGACATCAGCACCCAGGGCATCTGTGTCCTAGACAAGGTGTTTTAAAATTCAAGTTTGATTGTGCTTCTTACTATTTAGGGTTCCCAATTATATGCACAAATAGTTTTGATAGTGAGTATTTTTTGATATTTTATTGATTCTATGACTATAGAAATGGAAAGTACAAAGGTACAAATGTGTGAACAATAAATGATAAATTTTGCATACAATTTTCATATGCAAGATGCACCAATGATTGACTAAATTCAATATGCAAAGTTCTAAAAATGATGATTTTATGCAATTTTTTGATTTTACTTTTTTGACCTAAATGAAAGACACAATTTGAATGCAATGAATAATTTTAGATTTTAATGACCTAATTAATTCACTTTGAATGTAGATCTGATCTAAGATTACTTAAAAAAATCCTATTTTAACCTTTAATGCAATATGAATTCAATATTTTTATATTTTTATATCTTTTTATGATACAAAAATGAAACCCTAAATGATAAATACAAAAAAAAAAAATGCAAAACCTAGATATATTGTGAATTATGAAAAAATTTAGAAGGTATGTAATGTTAATAGGTGAGGCTCACCAAAATGAAACAATGAGATTGGAAATGCAAAGTTGGAATGAAGGTTTGATGGATTTAAATAAGGTATATGATTGAATTACAACTTGATAGGTGATGTAACCAACCCTTAACCAAATCAGTAAATGTCCTAATGATGAAATACGATGATCTAACTAGGGTAATAGTGAAATTTACTATTCTAATGCAAATATAGAAGACATGGAATTTCACAAACAAATTCATACAACATAAATGATAATAGAAGGACATTGTGCACCTATGATTCAAATTTGGGGCAAAAAATGGAGGACATGGATGCCCAAGGTGTGAGTGTCCTTGTAGAGATTTTATGGATCTATTTTTGGGGTCCTATGATGTTGGATTTGATCTTTGGTTTCCTACTGAAAATATGTCAGAAGACTATCAAATATTTTTGTAACTAAGTTTCTATGTATTGATAAGATGTGGGGTTTCAAATGCAACAATGAATAAATTATCTTCAATATCCTTTCAATCTTCCTCAAACCTAAGATATACACATTCAAAAAGAGAATAAATGTTGGGCTATTTAGGGGCTTTCCTCAATCAAACCCTGTGTAAGTGTTTCCACTCCCATAATGGAAATTTCAATGATGAAATTAGAAAGTGTTGCAATTCACCACCCTTCAATGGCTTCCTTGAAGGACTGAAGTCATGCACATTACCTCAAGGACTTGGATCTTTCTTTGCTTGATTGCTTGAATTCTTGAATTGCTTGGAGACCTACAAAAAGTGTTATCCTTCATAAAGCAATGATAACCTAAAAACATATGAACTCACATAAGATTTTACATGATGTTAGGATCTTGAAGTACTACAATAAAGCTCTAAAAATGTTTCTCTTGACTTACTCTTGATGATAGTAATTGTTCTTAATTTTACCTCTTGCTAGTCCATGTTCAAATGATGTAATAACTTTGGACACTTGAAATTTAAATATTAAATTTCCACAACCAACTTATTTCAATTTGGAGGGAAAATAGGACACTCACACCCAAGGAATGAGTGTCCTTGACCTATTTTCAAGGATAGTTAGTGTCGTGGGTAATGTATAAGTTAAATGCAATTGATTCTGTTGCAAGTATGAATGAGTATGGTGGTGTTGTCATTAATATTGTCATTGATGTCAACATAGTATAGGTTGTTGCAGAGAAAGGGAAAAAGTGATTGCAAGTTGTGCATCTATAGTTGAGATACTATAAAGATGTTGCAAGTACATGGAGCTATCTTTATGGTGTCGTAGGTGTGCTGATATGATGAGTTACCAAGTGCTTTTGAGAAATAGTGAAGAAAAAATTATGTGTGTGTTTAGAATGTGCTCTGGTTTGTGCTTTGCATTTCTTCTGTGTTGATCCTATGCTTGTGTAGATCTAAAGTGTTGTTTATGGGCTTCAGTGCATGATATATCCTAGATTAAAGCTTATAGTTTGATGAAGTGTGAAAGTTGTGTTCACTAGTTTGTGAACTGGTCTGGTAATGTTATTTTTCTGTGGAATGGGAGAAATATATCTACTCCGCAATCCTCTACTGGTTTTTTTTTGGTCTTTCGGATCTATAACAAGGCTTGTAATGGTGTTATCTGTGTTTGACAAAGATGTTTTTAGTTTGGTGCTCCAGAAGACTGGTTTCAGAATTTGTGTTTGTGTCTGTATAGTCCAGATGGATTGATGGAAAGTATTATGTGTATGAAGGTCATTGCATTTGATGAAGATGAATTTGAAGGTATATGAGATGTGTTTTAGTGTATGGTGAAGTGTGTTATGTGGTTTTCATGTTATCCTCTTGTTGTAGAATTGTGTACTTCAAAGTTCATTTGTGTTTTCATTAGGTTTGGCCAACCTAGTGTCTACACATCATGTGAAGGATAAGTATCAATTAAGGAAGCATGTGATTGATCCAAGATGTTGTTTTGGGTCTTGATTAAGTGTTGGTCTGGTTCGCTCTCATTCTCTTCCACCGCAGGAATGTTGAGTTTCCAACCTAATTTGAATTGTAATATGAAGTGTGTGTAACCAACCTTGGAGAAAGTTTCTATGGTTGAAGATGGTATAAATACAATTCGAGATGTTATGGATTGATATATTGAACATGCCACAAGTGTGAAAAGCAAGAGTGTGCAAAAGTGAATTGAGACAATAGTACTTTAATGTGTTAGACTCCTAAAAGCAGTGAACTGATGGTGTCTGCAATCTTTTGATCAAGGCTGTGGATGTGTGTGATTTTCTATGGTGGATTTGTTTGTTATCTTTTGTATCTGTAGGTAGTGAGCATCATTTTTGGACAGTGAGTCCTATCTGTAGGAAGTGAGCCTTGTATCTGGATAGTGAGTCCTTCTTGGGCAGTGATCCCTTTGGCAGTGAGCCTCTTTGTAATTGGTTTTGGAATTACTTTATATTGTGAGTTAATCCTCACCATGGTTTTTCCTTTATTGGGTTTTCCATGTAAATATGGTGTTTCTTGTGTTGATATTGCTTTTTGTTATTTGCATTTTATGTCCATACTTAATAACAAAATAAAGTGGATGTGAAGTTGATAATTGTTTGGGATTTGTGATTGAGATTGGTGAAAACTAATTCAACCCCCTCTCAGTTGTCCTGCACCTTTCAAAAATTGGTATCAGAGCTTTGGTTCCTTGGAGAAGAGCTTAACCACTTGAGGTAGATCTGATGGTGCATAAATATTCAATCCCCGTGTTTGATGAATCTGACTACAGTGACTGAAAGTGTAGATGAGAGGTTAGTTGATCTCTCTTGGCTACAAGACTTGGAAAGTTGTTGAGATAAAATATGTTGCACTGGCAAGTGGTCCTTCTTCTGTAGATGAGATTTCTACCTATGAGGAAAATGAAAAAGCAAGGTATGCAATCTATAGTGCTTTATCTAAGACTGAGTAGACAAAATTTATTTCTTTGGACATTGCTTATGACTTTGGAAAAAGTTGGAAGATATCTATGAAGGAAATGATAGAGTCAAATTGCCAAAGAATCTAATAGCTAAGCACATATATGAGAAATTGAAAATGGAAGAAGGTGAAGATATTGCAAGCTATTTTTAGAGGATTGATATTGCAGTAAATGAAGTCAAAAATCAAGGTGGTACTCTGACAAATGAAGATGTAATGGAGAATATTTTCATGACCCTACCGAAGAGTTATAGTGATAAAGTTTCAGCCATTGAGGAAATGTATGATCCTAAGAACTTCACTAAAGAACAACTATTTGGCACCTTGACCACATTTGAAATGAGGAAATTTGGAAAATAAAAGGAGAAAATAGAAATAGCCTTCAAAGCCACTAAGACAAAAGAAGATCAGGATAGTGAAGGTTCAGAGGAGTTGGAAGAAAAAATTTCAAGGAAGTTGAAGAAAGGTACCAGTAAGTACAAAGGTATGCTACCTTTTAAATGTTCCAGTTGTGAAAATATTGGTCACTCTGCTTCAAGATGTCCAAATAGAGTTGTACACAAGAAGAGTAGAGACAATAGAGACAAAAAGGATAAGAAGTTCAAGATATTGTACTATGTTAGAGAAGATGCTGGAATTTTTGATGATGAATCTGATTTTGAGGATGATAATGATGAATGACTATTCTTAGCCTTAGAGAATAAATCAATGTCTACTAACTCTAGAAGATTTGAAGGGAAATTTGTCTAGAGAACAAGAAGGATGAGATGGAAGGTACTCTAGTTATTGCCTTTAATGCTAGACAAGATGAAGACTATTGGGTGATTGATAGTGGCTACTCAAATCACATGACTGAAGAAAAAATTAAGTTTACTAAACTTGAAAAGTATGATGGTGGATTAGTCATGTTTTGAGATGATTTTGGTGCAAAGATTGTTGGAAAAGGAACAATATGTTTTGATGGAAAACATAGTGTTGATGATGTCTATTATGTTAAGGGCTTAAGGCATAATCTTTTGAGTGTTGGACAAATGTGTAGAAAAGGATTCAAGCTTGTATTTTAGGATAACACCTACGAGATCAAAAAAGGGTTTGGAACCATGGTTGCTGCAGGAAGAAGAACATATGGAAATATTTATCAACTTAAGGGTGTTGATGGTCAGTGCCTTGTATCTCAAGTTGATGAAAGTTGGCTATGGCACGAAAAGACGAGACATGTAAACTTTGATAATCTAATCAAGATTAGTTCAAGAGAAGTTGTCTGAGACTTGCCTAAAATCACAAAGCTCACCAATACTATTTGTAGAAGTTGGACTAGTTGGGAAAACAAACAAGATGTAGTTTTAAAGGAAAAGAGAAATCAACTACTGGAATGCTGGAATTGATTCATATAGACCTCTATGGTCCCACAATAATAGGAAGTTTTAATAGTGACAGGTATTTTATGCTGTTGATTGATGATTATTCTAGAATGACATGGGTTACTTTTCTTAGGGAGAAAGCTCAAGCTCTTGATAGATTCAAAGTGTTCAAGGCTAGGCTAGAGAATGAGGTGAACCTAAGAATCAAATGTTTAAGGTCTGATAGAGGTGGAGAATTCACTTCCAATGAGTTTAATACATTTTGTGAAGAGCATGGTATAAAGAGACATTTTTCTGGTCCTAGAACTCCTCAGCAAAATGGAGCTATTGAGAGGAAGAACCAGACTATTCAAGAGGCTGCAAGAACTATGATGAAAGAGGAAAATGTACCTGATGTATACTAGAGAGAAACAATCCACACTATTGTTTAAACTCTTAACAGAGTTCAGATCAAAGGTAACAACACAAAGACCCCTTATGAGTTGTGGATTGGCAAGATTCCTATTGCTAAGTACTTTAAGGTGTTTGAAAGTAGATGTTATATTAAAAGAGATGACGAGATTCTCAGAAAGTTTGATGCTATATGTGATGAAGGTATTTTCATTGGATATTCAACTAGTAGAAAACCTTATAGGTGCTTCAATAAAAGATTGAGGAAGATTGTTGAGAGTTCAAATGTAAAATTTGATGAAGATATGCACAGACTAGTTGAAATAAGTGAAGTTGAACCATATGAACCTATTTGTAGACAAGTACAAGAAGAGAATAAGGAAGAAGAAGAAATAATTGAAGAAGAAGAAGCTCAAAAATTTGTTCCTAAGACTCTAAAGTATGTACAAAAGAATCATCTAAAAGAATAGACAATTGGAGATAAAAGTGAAGGCGTAAAGACAAGAAGCAAAGTGGTGACAGGTGAGGTAAATCTATGTTTACTTTCCAAGATAGAACCTAAATCAATGTGTGAAGCATGCAAATATGAGAATTGGGTAAGAGCAATGAAGGAGGAGTTGCAACAGATAGAGAAAAATCAGACATGGGAACTAGTTCCTAGAGTTGTAAACAAGAACATAATTGGTACAAAGTGGGTGTTTAGGAATAAGCTAAATGAGAATGGTGAAGTAGTAATAAACAAAGAAAGACTTGTATGCAAAGGTTATTCAGAGGTTGAAGGAACAATATTTGAGGAGACATTTTCCCTGGTGGAAAGAATGGAGGCCATTCAAATATTTTTGGTATTTTGTGCTCACAAAGATTTCAAGGTATATCAGATGGATGTTAAGTCTGCATTCCTGAATGGAGATTTGGAAGAAGAGGTGTACATGGAACAACCAGAGAGATTTCAGTTATCAAATAAACTGGACATGGTCTGTAAGTTGAAAAAGGCACTATATGGACTTAAATAGGCTCCCAAAGCATGGTATGCAAGGTTGGATAGATATTTGACACAACAAAGGGTCAGCAAAGGCTCTGTAGACAATAATCTCTATTTCAAATTTGAAGGAAATAGAATATTGATAATGGTTGTGTATGTTGATGATATTATCTTCAAAGGAAATGAGGGTATGTGCAAGAGATTTGTAGAGGAGATGCAAAAAGAGTTTGAAATGTCTATGATTGGTGAATTGAATTTCTTTATTAGACTTCAAGTGAATCAAACTGATAAGGTCACATTGATTTCAAAAATAAAGTATGTGAAATAGTTGTTGAAGAAGTTTGGAATGGATGATTCCAAACCAGTCTGTACTCCTATGATGATTGAATGCAAATTGATTAAGGATGATGATTCTCCTAAATTTGATTAGAGCATGTATAGATCTATGATTGGTGAACTGTTATATCTTACTACTACTAGATTGGATATCATGCTTGCAATATGTTTGGTTTCCATATTTCAAGCAAAACCTAAAGAAGCACATGTTATAGTTGTGAAAAGGATATTCATATATCTAAAAGGAACTCCAGATTATAGATTGTGGTATCCTAAGGATACTGGTTTCACTTTGAGTACTTACACCAATGCAGATTGGGCTAGTTGTGTAGATGACCAGAAGAGTACAAGTGGTGGTGCATTCTTTCTTGGAGGAAGATTAGTTTCATGGCTAAGTAAGAAATAGGATTCAGTTTCTTTATCCACTGTAGAAGCTGAGTACATTGCTGCAACATCTTGGTGCACACAGGTATTATGGATAAAGAAAACATTGAAGGACATAGGAGTGATTTGTGATGAGCCTATCCCTATCATCTGTGATAATACAAGTGCAATAAATATTTTAAAGTATCCACCAATGCATTCAAGGACAAAGCACATGCCTATCAGATATCATTTCTTATGAGAAAAGGTATTAGAGAATGAAGTCAGGCTATAATATGTGCCTACAAAGGATCAAATTTCTTATATATTTACTAAGGCTCTTCTAAAGGATATTTTTGAGTATCTCTAAGTGAAGTTGGGGGTTACTACCCCTCCTTCTTTGAACTAGGTGCACATAGAGGTGCGTCCGTCCACTGGATCTATAGATTCTTAATTTGTCTATACTAATGATTGGGTCTACTCCTCAGGGGGAGTAGGAAGTACCATTGTTGCAGTATGATATGTGGGTGCACTCCTAAGGGGGAGTGATTAGATTCTTTTCCATTGATGTCAAAGGGGGAGAGAAAGTCATGTGTAAAATAGTGAAAGAAAAAGGAGGAGAGAAAGTCATGAGAAAGAGAGTATGTTGTAAGGAAAAGAGAGTGCAGGAAATGTTGTGTAGGTTGTCTAATATAAAAAATAAAGGAGAGTGCAGGAATGGAATGGATGTTGTATTTGATGGTTTTTCACATCATGTGTTACCATAAATGACAAAGGGGGAGATTGTTGCAAGTATGAATGAGTATGGTGGTGTTGTCATTAATGTTGTCATTACTGTCAACATAGTATAGGTTGTTACAAAGAAAGGAAACAAGTGATTGTAGGTTGTGCATGTATAGTTGAGATACTATAGAGATGTTGTGAGTACATGGACCTATCTTTATGGTGTTGCAGGTGTGCTGATATGATGAGTTACCAAGTGCTTTTGAGAAATAGTGAAGATAGAATTGTGTGTGTGTTCAGAATGTGCTCTAGTTTGTGCTCCACATTTCTTCTGTGTTGATCCTATGCTTGTGTAAATATGAAGTGTTGTTTATGGGCTTCAGTGGGTGATATATCCTGGATTATAGCTTCTAGTTTGATGAAGTGTGAAAGTTGTGTTCACCGATTTGTGAATTGGTCTAGCAGTGTTGTTTATCTATGGACTGGGAGAAATGTTTTTGCTTTGTATTCCTCCACTAGTTTGTTTATAATCTTGTGGAGCTGCAAGAGGATTGTAATGGCGTTATCTGTGTTTTGACAAAGATGTTTGTGGTTTGGTGCTTCGAAAGACTAGTTTTAGAATTACTTTGTGTGTTTGTATAGTCTGGATGGACTGATAGAAAGTATTTTGTGTATAAAGGTTGTTGCATTTTCTACAGATGAATCTGAAGGCACCCGAGATGTGTTTCAATGTATGGTGAATCATGTTATGTGTTCTTCATGTTATCCTCTTTTTGTGGAATTGTGTACTTCAAAGTTCATTTGTGTTTTCATTAGGTTTTGTCAACCTGGTTTCTACACTTCATGCAAAGGATAAGTATCAATTAAGGAAGTTTGTGATTGATTTGATATGTTATTTTGGGTCTTGATTAAGTATTGTTTTGGTCCACTCTCATTCTCTTCCACCATGGGAATGTTGAGTTTCTGACCTAATTTGAATTTGTAATATGAAGTGTGTGTAGCCAACCTTGGAGAAAGTTTCTAAGGTTGAAGATGGTCTAAATACAAGTCAATATGTCATGGATTGATGTATTGAACATGCCACAAGTGTGAGAAGCAAGCGTGTGCAAAATTGAATTGAGGAAATAGTACTTTAATGTGTTAGACTCCTAAAAGTAGTGAGTTGATGGTGTCTACAATCTTCTGATCAAGGCTAGGAATGTGTGTAATTTGTTGTGGTGGATTTTTCTATTATCTTTTGTATCTGTAGGCACTGAGCCTCCTTGTTGGATAGTGAGTCCTATCTATAGGTAGTGAGCCTTGTATCTAGATAGTGAGTCCTTCTTGGGAAGTGAGCCTCTTTGTAATCAATTTTTTGAATTACTTTATATTGTGAGTTAATCCTCATCATTGTTTTTCCCTTATTGGGTTTTCCACATAAATTTGGTGTTTCTTGTGTTGATATTGCTTTTTGTTATTTGCATTTCATGTTCATACTTAATAACAAAATAAAGTGGATTTGAAGTTGATAATTGTTTGGTATTTTTGATTGAGATTGGTGACAACCGATTCACCCCCTCTCTTAGTTGTCTTGCACCTTTCAACAGATTCCCACCTATAATTCCTCAAAAATTGTTAAAAATAGGCCATAGAATGCATAATTTAGGAGATTAAATACTTAATCAAGTCCAATAATTTAAGGGGGGAAAAAACATGAGGTAAAATTGTAAAGGGTGACAATTTACGATGGTACACACTCCTAATGGTTGCTTGTTGACATTATCAAAGCCACAAATTGAAAGGTCATTTAGTTTTATAAGGTTCTTATCCACACCAATCTTATCTAGAAGATTACTGCTACAAATATTAAGACCTAATCCATTATCTATGAGAGTACACTTAATTCTAATTTTGTTAATAATCACCATTATCATTAAATCTTCATTTTTGTTTGGGATCTCAAGCAAGGGTAGTTCATGTTGAGGGAATGCAACATCTAACTTTGTTACTTGCATACAATCAAGTAAGGTTGCTACGTCATTCAATTTAATAGAATTTGACACATCAATCTTCTGTAAAGCCTCTTGGAGCATCCCATGGTATGTAGGTGATATTTGAATCAAATCCAAAAGGGAAATATTGGTTGGAGTATTATGGACCTTCTCAACAAGATCATATTCTTTACCACTACATTGAGGAATATTAGGTGCAGGTAGAAGGTATTATTGAGGGATTTGGATGGATGTTGGAGTTTGTTTTGGTTGCTTATTATTTCTAGTGTTATATGTGTAAGAAATTATGTGACAACTTGGTTGTTGTGACACATGACTATTAGTGAGTTGTTTTGTAAAGTTTAAGATATGGCCATGATATTTAGGAGGTCCTATAATGAGAGGTGACATAAGAGGCCGAATAGGACTTTTAGGAGGTCCAATAATCAAAGGACCTTTTGTTGGCCCCAAGGTTGCCATTGAACCAAAAGTTCAACCTATTAATTCTTGATACAACCATCAAAGTTAATGGATCTAGGAGAGGTGGTTAGTCCATGTCATGAACCCCGAGGGGGTGCTGACCAGCTGCCAAAAATCTCCCCCTTAGTGTTACCTGAGAGGATTCAAACCCAACACCTTTGGCTCTGATAACAATTGTTGGACCCATGGTTGTCATTGCACGAAAATGTCAACCTATTAATGCCTGATACAATTGCTAGAGTTAACAGATCCATGGGAGGTGTTTAGTCCATGTCACGAATCTCGAGGGGAGTGTTGACTAGCTACCAACAGTTTTAGGAGGATGCCTAATAGATGATTTTGCATTCATAACCTCATCAGACTTAACTTCTTGTTGATGATCTTCTATCAAGGGGGGGTCTAATGTCACCTTAGCATATTCATCTACACAATCCATATTAATATCTTTTGAAAGAAATGTATCAATGATTTCATCCTCTTGCTTTCATAATATCTTCCTAAGTAGGAGAGGTTTTGGGAGAGAAACAAACGATATTCTCATGATGCTCAATGATTGGATCTTCTAACACCAAGATAACTTCTTCACAGGTAGGTGAGGTATCAGGAGATGAACAAATATAATTGTCATGATCGTCTATGATTGCATCCTCTTGCACCAAGATACTCTCATAATTAGGAGAGATATTGGGAGAATGACTAACATGCTTATCAATTTCTTCATTTTGTTTCCTTAGAATGTACTCACAAGTAGGGGGATTATAGTTATACAAGCCATGCGTTACCATATTAAAACCACACCTTTGAAAAGAAAACATGTTTTCATTTTTCTTCTTGATCAAATGATATAAATATGATAGATCTAAAAACTATAGATCTAATAATTTCCATCAATGAAATGCATTAAAAAAAATTCTTCAAATTTGCAACAAATTAAGAAAAATGATAACTTTCTTTCACATGCAATAGCACCCTTTTAGAATTTCAAATTAGACATTTGCAAGCAAAATCAAACTAAAAATGCAAAGATAGAAATATGTGAAAAACTCTTTTGAGCTACCAGTAGCAGGATAGAGGTACCTAAGGGTGTCTAAGTCTTGGGCAAGGTGTCTAAAAACTGAAAAATAGAATTTTTATGTTGTTGTTTAAGACTTCTATTTCTATGTGCAAATAGGTTTGACAGTGAATGTTTTTTTAGAATTTGCATTATTTATGCTAGTGTGACTCAACATGCAAGTGTACAACAATATTGAAAATGTTTTGATAAATTTGAATACAATTTTTAGAGCTAGAATGCAATAATTGATTAATTCTAAGATACCAAAATTTGAAAATGAATATTTTGATGCAATTTTGAAACTAAATAATGATCTTTTTTCATTTTTTGACCTAAATGAAAGATGCCTAAATGGATGCAATAAACAATTTCATATCTAATGAATTCAATTTGAATGTAGGTTTTATTTAAGATCACTGAAGAAATCCCTATTACAACATATGATGCAATATCATAGGAAATTTATATAATTTTTTATGCTTTATGGTGTAAAAATGAAACCCTAAATGAGAAATGTAGAATAGTACAATGCAAAACCTAGATCCATGGTTGAATTACTTCAAATTTCAAAAGGTTTGTTACGTCAAAATATTAGATTCACAAAAATTAAACATATAAAAAGGTGATCCTAAGTTCTAAGTGCTTAGAACAATAGGATTCAAGGCCTTTTTCTAGGGTTTCATTGAGATGGAGATCAACAAGGTGTATAGATTGACTTTCAACCATGAAGGTAACCCATTCAGACTTGGATCTCCATCAATTTGGGGATTGGAATAGATTGGAATTGATTGATTATGATTAACCTAATTAAACTATGTTCCCTAGTATGAGAAATGCAATAATCCAACAACTAATAAATTGAAATAGTCAATTATAGGAAGATTTAGGAAGTTCAAAGGACTTTGTACCTACCCAAAAAAGTTGGTATTGATATGAATACATGGATAGAGTAACCTTAGGGCATATGATTTCGTGTACACCTTTCCTTCCCTAGTTTTTAGGTCCTCTAATGATAGATATGAGATCTTTGTTTTTGCTTGCAAAGTTGTCGAAACATTTTCAAAAAATTATATAGGTGAGTTTACATGAGTTGACAAGATGTAGGGCTTCAAATGCAACAATGAACAATTTGTCCTCAAGCTTCCTTTAATTCTCTTCAAACCTCAGACTTCCACTTCCACAATGGCAATATCAATGATAAATGATAATTGATAGGAAGGAATGATGAAATAACAAAGTGTTGCAACTCACCACCTTTTAATGGCTTCCTTGAAGGACTAAATTTATACACATCACCTCAAGGTCTTGGATCTTTCTTGCTTGATTGCTTGAATTTATTTGGAAACCTACAAAAGGGGTTAGCCTTCATAAAACAATGATAATATGACAATATAAACTCACATACACTTTGACATGATACTTGGAGATTGTATTGCTACAATAATATTAACAAATCTACCCTTGGATTCACTTGATCTTACAATCCTCCACTTTCTCTCCTTTCATGAATTGCTTCCTTCATCATAAATTCTCCTTTTAATTGCTTAAAATGAGAGGAAAACATACTTTTATATGCATTTTAAGTAATCCTTTTTGGTAGGGGTTGACCTGGGGTCATTTTCAAATCATAAAATCCTATCAATTAAAATTTCAAACATTCAAGCTTTTTCCTTGAGGATAGTGATGCCATTTATTGCCATGAAGTGTTGTAAAATGGCCAATGAGTCCCAGACCTAATTTTTAGCCCAAATTTATAGGGATGTGTAATGTTGTAAAATTTCACCCCTTGTAATTTCACATAATTCTTGCATCCACTTTAGTTCCACTCTCTTAGAACTTGTGGAGGCTCATTTTATCCCTTGCATTAGCCTTTTTACCTCTCGGGATGCTCGAGACCCCTTTTCATTAGCTACCCTTTATGCATCAGCTTTGCACTAAACCTCATGCTTTTCTCGTTCTCATCATTTCATAGCGTGATTTGTCTAGACATTGTTGTACCACATAGACGTCCACACGCTGCGCTAGCATCCTATGATATTTCCACATTCAAACAACCATTTATACATGCCTTGCCACTTTTCAGCTACTTTTGTCTATAGTAACAACCCGAAGTGCCTTGCAACAATTTGGGAACCTTATTTTCTCTCCTATTCTCCCTTTAAAAGTGATACTTTCAGTCTATTTGACCTTCTTGGTCTTTCTTTGTTGGAGACACTCTCTTCTCTTGCTCTCTTGTTTACACAACCCTCTTGCTTGTTACAATAGCCTCAAGCACTCTCACATTCCTACAATTCTTTTTGCAACTCTCTTGGCTCTCATAGTTGTCTCTTTCTCTCTTTGGCTTACTTAAGTCTTGCTAGGTAATATCTTACTTACCTAGTATCTTTGAGCATCTTGGGATTTCTCACATCCCCTACCTATTGCATCTCTATTTTGTGATACAGGTTCTCATCCTTGAGTGGGGATTTCTTTTATCACTCTTTCATTCATTTCATTTCTACATTATTTCTCTCTATCTATTTGGATGTTCATGGAGGTGGGAACACCGAAATAGGGGTTTGACTATGGTAAGCCCCTAAACAGCCCCAAAATTTTCCCATTTCGTACTATCCATATGATACACAGGCCTTTGACTAACTTGTCTATATCTCTATTTCAAAATTTTCTTTCTATCATTCTTCCTTCTATCTCTTTCCATCTTTGTTAAGAAAATTCAAGAAGTTCTCTTACAAGCATGTGAAAGTGAGTTCTTTTCTCCTTATTTTTCTTTGTTGATCCCTCTCTTGAAATTCCTTCTAAGGATATTTTGGTGTAGGAGGATGAAATCATTGATCCTTTTCTTAACATTACTTTAACTTCTCTTCATTCCAATGCACTCTCTTCTAGAGATGATGCATTTGTGAATGATGAATATTCTCTTCATTCTGATGCATGCCCTTCTAAAGATGATGCATTAGTGAATGATGAAGTTCCTCTCACATCGGATCCTCTAGGGATAGATGTTGTACATATTTATTCAAATTATTCATCTATAATTTGTAAGGAATCTGTAAATATAATCTATGTCTCTACCACCCCTCAAAGGTCCAAGTGACCTGTTATTTATTTGACCCTGGCTGGTCCTTCTCCTAAAAGGATTTTTTCTATTAATGGTGTTCCAATTGATAGTGATTCTCCTACTTTTTTCTAAGGCTCCATCTTATAAATTGGTAGCCCATACTTATAATACTAGCTATTAATCAACCTACTTCTTTACAACCTTATCAAGCAAGCCTTCGTCAAGCACCTAAACCCACGACTAAAGAACCTAGTGATTGCGATCTTGTCAAGTAACTTCATGTTACTCCAACCAAAATCTCACTGTGGGACTTGCTCTAGTCTATGTTGGTTTATCAAGGTATGCTTCAGGAAGCCTTGCAAAAGATCCTCTTGCCTTCTTCTTCTAGGTTGGAAAAAATTAATGCGTTGATAGCTCATATTCATGTAAATTCATTGAATATCACATTCTATCCATAGGAACTCCCGCCTTGGGAAGCACAGAAGAAAGGCGGCCCTCTAATGATTATATCCAACATTAATAAAATTGGAATTAAGCATACTCTCATTGAAGCTGTTTTGATGCTCAATGTATGTAGCATTGATCTATTGCCTAAAATTAAAATTGATTCATCTTCTCGTGTTGTTGCTTCTCTTGTTATTCATGGGTTCAATAATGTTGGTCAGAAACCTTTATGCACAATAGTATTTCCTTTAAGATTGGGACCCATTACTGTACCCACCCTTGTATATTTTATGTCAAAAAAATTACCATATAATCTTCTCATTGGTAGACCATGGATTCACACTATGGGTATGGTCTCGTCTATCTTTCATAAATCTATTAAGTTCATTTGTAACAATCGAGTAGTCACAATCAGGGCTGACCCTAATGTCATGCACTTATGTGAGAAATCAGTTGTTGGTCAAGATTCGGTTATGCAGACTTTTATCCCTTCAATGTCTCCCAATGTGTTGATGTCTACTCCATTAGTACCTATTATAAAGGATACTCTTGAGATAGATGTCCCTAAAGAAGATCCTTTTAAAGAAAAAATTCTTAAGTCTACTCTGTCTACTTCTTAAGAGAATGCATGCCTTGGTGATGATTTGGGTTCTTTTCCTTCATTGGGGAATATAATTTTGACCCGATCCACTTAAACCTTCCAATAACATCATCAAAACCTGATATCAAAGATGGGTATTCTTTTGTAACATGGGATAATGTGAACACAAATTGTAATTTTCTTAATGTTGATCCTCCCCCTTCTGAGGAAGATGATCATTCTTTTGATAAAGAGGCTAATTCTTGTAGTCCTATCAAGAACATTGATGGTGATCCCATAGAGGAGTATAATCCCCATTGTTGGAGTAATTCTCTCTATGAAGATCCTCCTCCTCAAGATTTGCAAACACGTTATGACCCTGTATTTAAACTTGTCTCTAAATATGGCTATGGGTGTAAATGTTGTGGGTGTAATGAAAAAGGTATTTGGGTCCCTATAGAATGTATGCCTCGTAAGCATAATTTGGGGCTTGGTTGCTCATATGAACAATCTAAATGGAAACCATGGTTGGATCTTGACATGATTTCCACTCAACCTTGTTCTCACAAATTGATTCATCTACCTTTATCTATTATCATCATGTCTTCTTCTTGTGAGCAAACAAGCTTTTCTCCACAAGAGAAAGGGTTGCTTCTTGCTCCTTATTCTTTGTCTGAGCAAGAGCATATCTTGTTTAGGCTTCTAAAATCCCACTTAATTAATCTTCCTCCTCCTATGCATAAGAAATTTCATAAATGTGATAATGTAAAACATTGAACTTCTTTGCATATCATCGAGTGTCTATCCATTCCGCTAGTGAATGTAAGGCCTTGAAGGATAAAATACAACAAATTCATGATTTGGGTTCCCTCACTCTTTCATCTATTGGTGCACCTATCTCTCCTCTGTGTGAAGATTGATATCAAGGTCTACCTCTATCTTGTCTATTCTAAGTATTTTCTCATGAGGTTCTCACACCTTCCTTCTATAGTATCTTACATGGTTCTCCTCCCTTGTATGTTGGGGGCAATGATAACTCATTCTGGAGATGTTCATCCTTCTTAATGACCCCCTCTCTTCTCTCTATCTTTCATTCTGAGAACCCCTTGAGTGCAGGCCTTTTCTTTTGAAGGGTTCCCAAGGAACCCTTTTGAAAGCTCTTCCTTTAATTTTTGATTGTCTGTGTGACTGATTGCCTGTCTTCTTGCATGGCTTATTTTTGATATCTACCATATTTTGTCTATAGATTAAAATGTTGATTTGCAGGTGCACCTATGAAACTACTTTTCAATCGACCTTGCAAGACCGAGTACTTGTAAGGACCCATCCAAATCTATAGATCCTCTTATGTGAGGCTCCCTTTAGGACCGAGCACCTGGGGCACCTCCTTTGTAAGTTTAAGGACCTGTAAAATGCTTTCATCCTGTGGGATCTCTTTGTTCAACTCTATAAGATTGAGCACTTGTAGAGCCTTTTATTCACCTTTTTGTAGGTCTAAGGGCCTACAATGCTTTTGTTCAAACCTCTACAAAACCGAGTACCTGTGGAGCCATCTCTCTTGGAATTTTCATTCCTTTCTAATTCCTCCCTCTCTCTCTTATCTTTTCAAATTGTATATATAGTATCAAAGACTTGCATCTTCTTCATCCTAAGTATATAGTTCTTTCTCTCTTTTACATTGATTGCTTGCTTGTCTATTGTATGCATTCTTCTCTTAAAGCAATTGATCCTTAACTTCTTCTCTCCATTTAAGAATTCTTCTATGTGTTATTTCTTAATTTGGGGATGAAGCATAATAATGAGAACACTTTCTTTATTGAGGTCTCTTTTACTTTTCTAATTCAAATACTTTAGCTTTTGCACGTGTGTGTGTTACCCATGTGTTTTTATGTTCTAACCCTATGATGTAATGATTTTTTATATTCTAACCTTGTTGTCTTGTGCAAGTCTTTCTTGTCTAATGTGTTTGTTTTGTAGGTCTTCAACTTAGGGGCATGCTTCCTTGGTTCATAGATTTGTCTACTTCCTCTACAGTATCCTTTTGGTATCATGATGTTATTTATGTTTAGTATATTTCCTTTAGCATGCATATTAGTGTAGATTCATACACCTACTAAAGTGGGGGGAAAATCTAATATCGTAAAATTGCACCCCTTGTAATTTCACATACATTCTTGCATCTACTTTAGTGTCCACTCCCTTAGAACTTGTGTAGGTTTATTTTATCCCCTACATCAACCTTTTTCCCTCTTAGGATGCTTGGGACCCCTTTTCAATAGCTACCCCTCACATGCCAACTTTGCACTAAACCTTGTGCTTTTCTCATTCTTGTCATTTTGTAGCATGATTTTTTTGGACACTAGCACACTGCGCGGATGTCTACGTACCACGCTAGCATCTTGTGACATTTTGATGTTTAAACAAACATTTTTACATTCCTTGCCACTTGTCGGCTACTTTTGTTGATGGTAATGGCCAAAAAACCTTGTATAAATTCAGGAACCTTCTTTTCCCTCCTATTCTCCCTTTAAAAGTGATCTTTTCATTCCATTTATCCTTCTTTGTTTTTCTCTCTTAAAGACACTCTCTTCTCTCTTTCTCTCTTGTTTACGCAACCCTCTTACTTGTTACAATAGCCTCATGAACTCTCATGTTATTACAAAACTTTTTGCAACTCTCTTGGCTCTCATAACTATCTATTTCTCTCTTTGGCTTGCTTAATCCTTGCAGGTGATATCTACTTACCTTGTATCTTTGAGCATCTTGGGATTTCTCACATCCCCTATCTATTGCATCTCTATTTCATGATACAGGTTGTCCTCTTTGAGCATGGATTTCTTTTATCACTTTTGTGTTCATTTCATTTCTACATTATTTATCTCTATCTATTTGGTTTTTTGTGGAGGTGCGAACACCGAAATGGGGGTTTGGCTATGGAAAGCCCCTAAACAACCCCAACATTTTCCCTCAATCTTATGTGTGAAGGTATTGAAGATATTTACCTGCAAGAGACTTCATTACTTGGATGGTTGTGAGAACTTTGTTTATCCTCTTTAGTCTTATCATTTACTTTACTTTATTTCAGTTCTATTACTTTATGTTATTTTCTTATACACTTGAAGTTCTTAGTAATCGTATTGTTAGTAGTCACTTTAGTTGTTCTCTGAGACATTCTTAGTTTTTAGTTCATATGAGATGCTAGTGCACCTCTAGGACTCTAGTGTGCCACACTGGCCTCCGTATGTGATGCAATATGAGAGGAATAAAAACTCACTCAAACCCATTAGTCAAAACTCAAAACAATCTCTATTTGATTACTCACCATGAATTCACTTTTCCTTCAAAAAACTTGACTTAATGCAACAAAACCTATTTTAGATCTCCAAACTTCTATCAAATCTCTCAAACACCTTAGGCAACACTAGAAAGTCTATCTCAATCCAAATCTTCAATGGATACAATACAAACATTAGAAATTTCAAAATAGTTTGGCATAAGAGCAATTAGGCCATTTTAGGCCACTAACACTCAAACTCCATCCTCCAAGCCCATTACCATTTTTTAAAGTCACAAATAATATATTTATTGATGCATAAACAATTTAAACCATCCTCTAAACTTCATTCAAAACATTTCTTCAAATAACTATATAGAACCTTCTTTTATTGTCCCAAAAATTGGCTACAATTACTCTGTCCAGGCAGGACAACCATTGAATGATGACCACAACTTATAAAAATATCAACCCCCTGTCTTGTGATGGATTCATCTATCTCCAAACACCCTCAAAAAATTAAAAAAAACTCTTTAAAGGAATCAATAAATACATCCTAAAGCTCATAAATCTCACTGTAATATGTTCTTTACAGTCCTTTTCACATTTTGCAGACCTAGGCTTATTGATTTTAATGCCTCCACACCCAAACAAACCCAAAAAATGCTTGAAATATATTGAATTTGACTTATACATGCTTAATATTCCATTTAAAGATCATTCCCATACTTATTTGGACAAACCTTAACTACAAACCTGTCAAACTCTACTTTTCTCAGTTTGAGACATGGTTTTCAGACAATGTACCAATTATTTACCATTGAATCCTTGCTCTCATGAATTATAAACTTGATAATATGAAAATATATGCACAATAGAACACTTTCACCAAATTATAGAGGTTTTTACTAGGTATTCAAGGAGAAACACAATTTTCAAACCACACTATTACCCTAATGAGGGTTTTAGCCAATCTTCATAAAATTTACAATTTATTCTTTAAAACAGCATGTGATTGCATGAAACAAATAATAAATGGAAGGTTATTGTTTATTATAACACTTACAATCAATTAGACATCCATGCATGCCCATACAACTCCATACAAAGTCTAGAAACAAATAATTTTTGCAAGAAAATGCATAAAACAATGCCTTTATTGATTCTATCTCAAAACAACAATCACCCACGAGTTCTCAACCATCTTCAAGGCCTTTATAAAGGAAATACAAGATGACTCCCTAACTTCCAACTTCTTTTGGAATGACCTACAATAGGATGACCTTTCATCTTCCTTACATTTGCATTATTTGTGCAACTTTATAACTTTTATGACAACTTTTTAATACACTTTGCATTTTTGCAAATTTGATACAAAACTTAGATATTGACCATCCTAGTTATCTAGACACATGGGAAATGACCCAAGAAACCTTGTTACAATGTGTAAAAATCATATTTTGAATCAACTTCTAAAGTTACATTATGAAAGCATGATTTTGTAAAGATGCTTTGCATCAGTATGTCGTGTTGTCATCCTTGGCTAAAAACTTGCTATTCTGTCCAAAAGACGTATGTGACCTACTCTCTCTAATTTTGGAACTCTCACTCTATTCCTTGTGGTGGTCTAAGGTGGTTTTGGGTAGTTTTATCCTTGATATTCTCTTGAGAATAAAGAGACTCATTAGCAGTGAATCCCCATTCTCTACAAGATAATAGGGAATTAAATATATTTTATTAATTGGTTCTAAAATTTATAAATTGTTATTATAATTGAAGTTATGGGAAAAATAGGGTTTCAACGTAGTGCAAAATTGTCAAGGGTAACAATTTTTGATGCTACAATAACCAATTGTGAATCTCCATAAAATAAAAGTTCTCTTATTTTCCATTGGATTTCCATTCTAAGTCTAGAGATTAAAGCATTATATTATGCAATGTTATTTGTGCAAGGTAAATATATTCTATATGATTTTAGGATACAATCACCTTGTGAGGTGATAGAAATAATTTTTACCTCAGATTCATGTTGAGTTATGAACCATTAAAAAAGCTTCCATAAGCATTTATGGTTAATATTAAAATTAGCCTCATTTAAAAATTTTGAAATAAGGAGATGATCGTTATCTAAAAGTGACTTCTAATTGATTTGCAATGATTTGTCCTTTAATAGCCTTACAATCAACATACTCAATATCATTCACTCAGGATCATGACCCACTTTACCATATGACTAGTTACAACAACGTTAGATAAAATGGTACCTTAAGGGATCAACCTTAAAGATAAGCTTTATTTGATAATTAAGCATGTAATGTCTCAATTTTTTTGATGCAAAGAAAATAGATAAATATTCATTCTCTATTGGAGTATAATTAAGCTCATATCTTACCAAATTATGAATAATATAATAGATACCTCTTTCCCTTGCATTATTATCATGTTGTGCATGAAGATTCCCTATGATAGCCAAAGTCGTAGAGATATACAATAATAAAGGATTTCCTTGAATGGATGGCACCAAAATTGGTGGTTAAGATAGATAGTCTTTCAATTGTTGAAATTCTTATTGACGCTTGTCATCCCACTTAAATATGACATTTTTTTGTAAAAATATGTGTGAAAGGTTAACACTTGTTTTCTTGTTGAGGTACAAATCATGTAATTGATTGAAGTTTACATTGAAGACTATGCAATTATTTCAAATTATTTGGAGGAGGCATATCAACTATTCATTTTACTTTGGTAGGATCCACTTCAATTCCTCTATGAGAAACAATATATCTGAGAACTTCCCTAGAAGTTACTTAAAAAATACACTTTTCTAGATATAATCTCACTTTATATTCTTCAAATCTATCAAAAATGACCTCAAGCATGGCTAAATGGCCTTTTCTTGTGATAATTTTTTCCAATAAGTCATCTTCCATGATTCTATGAAAAATGTCCAAAAATCTTGTTCTCATTGCTCTTTGATATATAGATACACTATTCTTTAAGACAAAAGGCATGATATTCCAACAAAATGTCCCCCAAGGACAAGTGAATTTTTTTTTTATGTTTATCTTTAGGGGAAATACAATTTCTTTTATGTCTCTAAAATCAATACATATGTCAATGCCCCTACTATGTTTGTTAACTGGAACCGGGATGGACATCCACTTTAGATAATTAATAGGTCTAATGAATCAAACATCCAATAAATTTTGAAGCTCTACTTTGACCAATAAGGCTAATTAGGGATGCATCTTATGAAGTTTTTATTTTAGCCACTTCATAATGAGAAAAAATTATCAAATGGTGAACCACTATTGAAGTTTTTATTTTACCCATTTTGTATCAAGAAAAAACTATCAAATGGTGAACCATTATGCCAAATTCAAGGCCTAACATTTCTACATAAGACCATGCAAATTTTATAGTTTTATTTTTTTTAAATACTATAATTTCATTATTCTCTTGTGGTGATAAAGATGTAAAATATGTGATCTTAGAATTTTTAATTGTAGATATGTTTTATTCTTGTGACGCTTCTCCCAATATAGAGGATTTATCTTGATACTTAGACATAGTGGAAAGATCAAAGTTCCCATTTTCTTCCTCATAGAATGATAGAGTATGTTTTCCCTTAGAGGTTTGTCTTATTGTGTTTATTTTTTATTGTGAGTGAGGGGTTTCAAAGTTTCACCAAAATATCCTTTCTCATTAAGCTCAATGAAAAAACCAACTTTATTATCTCCTAAAGGTATAGTTTTTCTTTGACCCATAAATTTTGTAATAGCCTCGTCATTTTGGAATGTATCTAGGATTTGTGGTCCTTGTTGATCCCAATTAATAAGCGGAGAGTAGAAAAGTGAAATATCTTTAGAACTTGATGTGGAGATAAATGATACAGTTGATAAGGTGCAAATAGAATAATATAAGAATAGATTAGTGATATGCATGGAATCTTGAAAGGGATCCCCTTTGAAAATTTCAACAATGATAAAAGACTCAACTACCTTAAGTTCAAAAGGAACATGTTTTAAGGACCCATACTCAATCCATTCATTATTTTTTCTCTTTTTGATAGATATTGACTGTATGATTCCTTGTTATTTATATCCTAAGACACCTTGTCCTTTATAGCCCATATTCTTGATTATACAAGGGACCTAAGGATATTTATTTGTTGGCACTATAGGGATGCTTTATACTTCTTCATATAGCCACATATAAATATCCTCTTCTATGATTTCCTTGTCTAATTCACCCCATCGTGAAAATGTTGTCAATTTGTTCTTCATAACAATTGTTGCCAAATCTTGTTTAGGTTTTGGTTTCCCATAAAATTTCATGTTATACTCTCCCAACCACTTGTCATTAACTTAAACCTTAATCTCAACAATGATGGTATGTTTAGTAGAAGATGAGGATAAATTGGATGGATCTACATAAGATGGTGAGGGTGAAGCTACATTATTATTAAATATTTGGATAGCTTTGTGATATTTTTCATCCAAGATTTTGCAATATTTAAAAGGGTAAGGATCTACAAAATTAGTGACTTCAGCTATGTATATGGAATGGTGTGCAACACATGTACCCATAGATGGAAAAGAAGGATAGTGTATAGGATATCAGGCTCTAAAAACCAACAAATGGTATCCACTATAGTGATTCCAACTTGAATTTAGAATTTTATTGTTCCTACAAACTCACACTCAACATCATCATAAGATTTTATGGTGTTTCACCTTTGACAATCAATGACACCACCAAAGTATTCTAACTATTTTAATAGTTGAAGGGTATAAATTTTTAGGCCTACTCCACCATTAGTCATGAATCTCTTGATTATATGATTATGGATTAATACTTCTAGGTATAAGGTCACATTATGAGATGGATTAATGGAAGGAAGGTCTTTTCCAGTGAACACCAAATGATGTGGAGATAAAATGTGTGCTAACATGGCTTGAAATTGAACAATATCTATGTTATTGGGTATGATAGAATCTTGAAGGGATTTTCCTAATATTTCCTTATGTGTGGGGGAAATTTTTGAAGTTTTAGGATATATATATGTGTTGGGATCTCCTTTATATGATCTAAGAGGTTATAGTTAGATTTAGAAGATGATGCAAATTAGTCCCATTGAAATGTTACCTTAGTCCTATGTGTAGTTACTACACATTCAAGATTCTTATCTAGGGTAGCTATGGTAGATGTTGATCATAAAATATTATGCCTCTTCAAACAACCTTATGGGAAATTTAGTAGATGGGGGACTTATTGTGCTCCACTGAATGACCTTTGGGCTTTTAGAAGTCGACTCTTCATTCTTGGTTTGGGAAAAGGGAGGAGGAAATGCAAGAAATAAAACTATGACAATGTGATGAAAGGTTTTACAACATTTCAAATACCCTAGATGGATATAAACTCTAATAAAATGAACACATACTGCCACAAACCCTTCATTTTTGAGGGGAGAATGAACTACTAAGGTTTATGTAAACATAGAGTAAACATTTGGATCCTCTCATAGGAAGCACCCACTAAGGTTTGACAAAAAGTTGATATACCAAAGAATAATTGTTTGTGCTTGAAACCCTTACAAAAATTTCCTTGCTTATGTGCATAATATGAGATCCAACAAAATTCTCACATAAAATGAAAGATTTATAAAAACATGATCCAATTTACCATAAATCTGAGTTAAGAAAAAATAAAAGATAGAAATAAAGAATGATCAATTATCAAAGATATGTCTAATAATAAGAATGACATAGAGCACAAGTTTTTTATGTAAGAGAATAAGACACATGATAAAGGCCAAATAGGCACAACCCAATATGTTTCTTCCTTGTATTTACTTTATCTTAGAAAAAAATACAAAATACTAAGGTCAGGGATCTAAAAGGGACACAATCCAATAAACTAATCAAAATTTTATTATAGGACTAGGATAGACAATTTTGTATTCAATATTCCACATGGTGGAGAGGCTCAGAAATACCCTTTTATAAAGAAAGTGAAGCAAACAAGTATAGAGCACCCTCAACCACCTCAAAACATAGAAGACAAACTAAATGGTGGCATTAAATCCATCACCCTAAAAATCCCATTTCCAGATCATATTTCTCTTAGAAAAATCCACCAAGTAATAAAGTTTGAGTTGCTTGATCACTGATTATAACACATCTCAAATCACTTGAGTCAGTTCCCTTCCTTAAAATATGTTAAAATCATTGAGTTGGAGTTAGATGAGTGGTGGAAAAGAACCTTTAAAAAAAATGGCATCATAAAACCTCATCTAACACAAATCTTATCACTTGTAATTATTGGGAAATTGAGGAGATGGTATTCATGACCCTTTGAGGAATATTTGGTGCCTCTTAAATACTCTCTTATTGATATTGCACTTGATATATTCCTTTTCTAACTACTCTTCTCTGAAAAAAACATCGAGACACTTGGAAAACAGGCACACATTCCCCGAACCTCCTCTAGAGCTACTTGCTAAAAACCTCGCCATGTAGCCATGTGTCACCAGCTATGCCTAAAAGGTAAATGATGTGTAAAAGGATGCACATCCACCATGTGGCTCCATCACACACCTTTAAGTGAAGAGAAAGAAAAAACCTTAAAAAAAGTACACCCGCATGCAACATTTATGAGCCCAATGAAAGAGATAAAAAGGGGAAAAAGGGGTGGAATTCCCTTAGAACCATGAAGCCGATGGTAGAAAAGAAACAAAGAGAATAAGGAAAGAAAACAAAAACATGTAGAGAAAAAACCTCTGTAGTCATGGTGACTCTTGGGGGGACTTTGCTATGGAGGCATGAACCCAACAGAACTTGGAGATAAAGAAAATAAAAGAAAAGGTAGGCCCAAGGCCTCAGAGCTTAAGAAAATCCAAGTGTAAAAACTCCTAGTCCATGTATGAAGGCTGAACTAGTGCATGCAATTATTTGGAGGCCTGATCCAAATCAAATATCTCTTTAAATGAGATATCACCATTTTTTTCCTATGTGGCCTTGATATGATAATAGAGATGATCTAGGGGATGCAAGATGCCTTGAATTTCTTTAGTGCTCAAGGATGGGCCCAAAAATTGGAAGGCCAACTGATCATGTTGCTTGGCTTCTATATATTTCTTGATTAGTTCTTCTATCAATGCTATTCCATTGGGAAAGAAATGGGAAGGCAGTCCCAATTGGATGAGTCCTTTAAAATCCTCCCTCATCTTGTTACCCTTAAGCTTTAAGGCATCCTCACAAATTTTTCCCCTTTAGGCTGCCTTGTTGTAGTTTATGAATTCATTGGCTTTCTTGACAGATGCTCTCCTATCTAGAATCCTTGCATTTTCCAAGGTATCCTTTGCAACCTTATAAAGCTCAACAATTATTATTTTTTATTCAATCGCCTTGGGAGTAATTGATTGTAAACCTATTCAACGATCGAGCTAACCTTGGTGCTTAGATCTTGCACATCTACCATAAACCTTAAAGTTGGTCATAAGGACACTTGCTTTCTTTATCTTTTCCCAATAGGAGATATATAACTCTTGCAACATAGGGAGGAACTTAGTTTTTTGCGCTTTCACTTCCAATGCACTATACTCCTCTTGATCTTGTGACTTTTCTATTTTGATATCCTCCTTTAATTGATTTATTATTTTTGAAGCACTCGAAAGTTCAAGGCGCAATTTTTCTAACTCCTTACTCCAGTTATATAGATTGGATTTGGTATTTTTCCTTTAAATTTTCTCATTTTCTATCGATACATAGGCCCGACAAAGCTCTTATCGCAACTAATTTTCCTTTTGCTTAAAATCCTATTGGTTTTGCACCTGCACACTAGAAGTAGTAGATAATTCTTGCTGCACTTTCTACAGCTCCTCCATTTTTTCATCAAGTTGTCTCTTTGCCAACCCTCTGGTGTTTTTTTCATTTGTGGCCTAGGCCTAGGTGCTGCCCAACTCATTCTCTACTTCATTCTTTTCCTTATCAAATCTATTGCACAGATGGCTCTGCTAATCCAAAAACTTAGAAAATTTGGATTTTTCTGACCTGACATGTTAGAGATCTCTTTCTACATTCACTGAAACTCTTGTCTCATCTCTTCTATCTTAGAAATTAAGCCTTCACTCTCCTTTCTTTTGTATTTGGCCTTGAGAAACATGTCTTTTAGTTTAGCTTGAAGCTAATCTATGTCTACTTGCATTATATAAAGTGTTTTTGAAATTTTGTCTCGATGCTCTTGCTTCAAGCAAGTGATTTTTGCATCTTTTTCTTTGATTATAGCTTTATTATTTGTGACTATGGCCTTTACCACTTCCAACTTCACCCCCCTTTTCTTTAGCTTCTTCCCGATCTTCAAGTAGTCAGAAGATACTACCTTTTGTTTAGCTTTCATTTGTTGCAAGGGAGGTTATCACCAAGATTGAGTCCATCTACCTAAATATTATAGTCTTCATATTTCATTCCCCTCAAGCTTGGAGGTTAGTGGCCTCATGGATACGATCAGTAGAGCATCCCGCTTCTCATCATAGCATGTCTCTATCTTAGGGATTGTTGGAGCTAGGGCGGTTTTCACCCTTTCTTTTTAATTTCTCTCCTCTCGAGCTTGTTTAAAAATATTCATATGAGTTCAAAAATCTTGAGGGGACTCAATATTTTGTGTAGCCATAGGAGTACCATGGGAAGACCAAAATGGATGGAAAAGGGGCACTTGGTTTACTTAATGGGGAAGCATTTAGAAAATTCAAGTTCATTGGTGAAAAGGGTGGGATACCCTTCCAATATTGAAAAGTGTGTGGGGTACTCATTGGAGTCAAAGGGATAGCAGTGGAAACAAGGGTCATTGGCTGGGTGACTAGCAAGGGTGAAGAAACTTGCAAAATAGGTTGGTCGAAGATTGAAGCCTGTGCTTCTAATAAGGTAATCGAAATATCAACCACAAAGGTGGTGGAAGATGTGTGTTCCATGCATTGGGGTTCCAACGTGGCTAAAGTGACTATAGTAGTAGTGATAGGGGGCAGAGAGTATGGATTATGTGGTAGCAGTCATAGCAACAATCTAGCCTAGGGGCAAAGGAACTAACTAAACTAGATGTTGATCATAAAATCTTGCACCTCTCCAAATAGACTTATGGGAAATTCAGAAGATGGGGGACAAATTGCACTCTACTAACTGACTAAACTAGATGTTGATCATAAAAGCTTGCACCTCTCCAAATAGATTTATGGGAAATTTAGTAGATGGGGGACAAATTTCACTCTACTAAATGACCTCTAGGGTTTTTAAAGAAGTTGACTCTTCCTTTCTTTTTGGGAAAAGGGAGAAAGACATGTAGAAAATAAAACTATGGAAATGCGTTGAAATATTTTAGAAATTTTCAAAAACCCTAATGGATTCTAAATTTTGATAGAATTAATTCTTGATGCCATAGACCCGTCATTGTTGAAAGGAGAATGAACAACTAAGGCTTATACAAGAATAGAGAAATAATCCAGATCCTTTTGTGGGAAGCACCCAAGAAAATATTATTCCCAAAATTAGATATAATGCTTCAAACCCTTACAAAATAATTTTTCCCCAATAGCATAATGTGAGATCTAACACAACTTTAAAAAGGGAATGAAAGAGTATAAGAAAATGGTCCAATTCACTCTAAATCTAGGTTAGAAAACATAAAATCTAAAATTAACAAGAATAAATCATCAAGACTATGTTTGAAAGATGAAAAATACACAAAGCATGGATATGTGCAAATAGAGAATAAAATGTACGATAAAGGCCACTTGGACATAGTCTAGTACATTCCTTCTATTATTTTATCTGATAAAATAATAAAAATATGTTAAGATCAAATGACCAATTCAGACTTTTATCTTGAAATTGATTACAACTAATATAGAACATCAAAACTTCTATAAGAAATCTTCCACACTAAGGAAAGGCTCAAAAATTCCCTTTTATAGGAGAAGGGAAGCACACAAGCATAAAGCACTCTCCATCGCCTAAAAAAAAACCCTAACAGGTGGCAAAGAAATGTTTCCCTATGATCCTAATAAAAGATTAGATTTTATCCTAAAGATCTAGATAAACCTTGAGTTGTTTTATCATGATAATTGTGTAGCAACTATTGAGCTTGAAACCTAGGAGCAGCAAAAAATCTCCCCTATCAGAGGAATAATGTGGCATTGCACAAATTTCTGAGGCAAAATCTAATCTGATCATCTATGAGCATCGACAGGTGATATGAATAGGGAATTGGCATCTATGATGCTTAGTGAGGACCAAAATTCTTACACTTATCAACATGCTACAAATATTTCATTCTCGACACCATAGGATCTTGCCCAACAAAATTTTGGCTATGTGGTGCAATGGTAGGATTTTCTTCAAAACCTTTTCAAGAAGCTTGTTGAAACCCATGGAGTGGCCATGTCTCTCCCCTTGCACCCAAAAGAGATACAGTTTATTCACTATGTGGCGCGTTTCTGTGCTTTTTGTGAAAAAGTGAATTGTGACCTCTAAGAAAGTGCACCGATATGACACATGGTGGGGGCTAACAACAAAAAACTTGAAGATAGTGAAAATGGAAAAACTCATGAGGCTAAAAGCTAAAGAAAAAATATTAAAATATTTAGAGCACAAGAAGGCTCTACACTAGAGAAGAAGAGGAAGAAATAATGGTGGGTGAAAAACTTACCTACACCACAATAACCACAAGAGTGTGAAATGAAGGTCACCTCTTCATGGATGGACCAATCCTTCTTCAATTGTTTCTTCATGGACTTGTCCATCTAGATGTTTGGCTTAACTCTTGTACTATTTGATTAAATGAGAGCCACAGAGGCCACACATATGGAAGGAGGACCAGGTCAACATGTGCACCTTTTGTATCTTTCTCTAGATTATTCTTTTCCTCCTACTATGTTCATGACTCATGCTTCATGGGTAGGTATCCATCTAGATTACACTCCCATGTATCATAGATGAGACCAAGGCTAAGATAGGCCAGATTGTTGGTCGAATTTTCCCTTGCCTCTCTCTTTGAGAGCACCACTTTGTATTTACCAAAGGTGTGAGGTACATAATAAAATGATGTCTTCTTTTTTCCAGTGCCATAGGCATCATCTACAATCGATAATTTTTGATACATTTCTAAAGTGTTTTGTCTATTACACACCTAGATAACCAAAAAGGTTATCCTACAAATTCATCCATTCTAATGAACTTAAAAACTAGCCCACATAAATAATCAAATTGAGGCCTATGTTCACTCATCTAGGCTAGATGTTCATGGGAGAATTTGACAAGAATAGGCTACTGATACAAGTCTTGGAGAGAAGGGTTTAGAAAATAGTTTTCAAAGGCATAATAGTCTTGTGTACTTGACAACACATGGGTCCATATTGAAACTAGTTTAACTAACCCTATTGTATTCCTAATGTCTAGTGGTATGTGCTTCCCAAAAAACCTAGGGTTTTGATATATAATCAAATGTGCAAGGAAAGAGGAATACCTAAATTTGGAGGAATGGTTGTATTCTCTTAGCTACCTGAGCATACTTTCGACAGTCACCTTGATGAAATCATATAAAAAAACCCCCATTTTCTTCTTAAGCTTGATGGCCAAACCCATCTTATATATTTCTAAAACATCATCACAATCCAATCCATAAATAAAAGCTAGCATCGAGAAGACATCTTTCAAATCATAATTGAACTCATTCTATGCAAGAGGGAAACTAGGCATTACGTTGTTCTCCTCACGGTGTGACTCAATGTTGAAAAAGGCCAATTTGTCTCTTCTTGCGGTCTAAAAATACTCTAGATCTCTTCTTGAGAAGTCTTTTTTCGTCGGTCAAAGGGAATACACAACATATCCCTAATAGCCCCTACACTAATGGTGATTTTCAAATTTTCACCACTAATAACCCCGGTAACTTTGTGAAGGTTTGTTGCACAAATTTACACCAGCTCAGGGTAGACATGTGTCTAGGGAAACATATATTGGGGCAAACCATAATTCCATAGTTGAACTTTGAGAGACTCTATATTTCTAGTTTTCAACTTGGTGGCTCTTCTCTAGAAGGCTCCCTCTCACAGAAATTTAAGGGTTTCAATGTAGCTTTGGGTCAAAGATGTTATCCATAAAATCTTTAATCAACTTTGATTTGATGAGATCACCATGTTGTATGAATTTGGTGTAGAAAAGTTTTCTCGCCTTAGGAATCTATGCATTAGTGAAGGAAAATTCTCCAAATACATCAATATAAATGACAAGAGCTAGAGAAATTTTGATATTTTACCAGAATTCCATGCTTCAGCTGCCATTTCTTTGTGAGTTTCAAAAAACCTTGCTAGAACACTACTTTTGCACCAGAGAATTTCATTCTTGCATTGAGAGCTCAATAATTGGAATATTTTATGCTTGCCAATACACTTTTATTATTCAACACTCTAAAATGTACTAGGGATAAATGCTTGGTCGACATGTTTAACCTTTGGAGCACTACCAATGGGGTGATACATACACATTAAACACCTAATTTTTGGGAAATGCAAACTCCACTTCGAGAAGGGAATTTAGGTACTTTCCACACACCATTTTTAAATAAGGACAACATATAAAAATCAGAGGCATAATCTAAGAATATTTTTGCATTAAATAGGTAGGAGGTGGTGTTAATAGTGGTCTTTTCACACAATAATGCTAGTTATCAAGAAAGAAGGTGGCAAGACTATTGGCATGTAATGTTTTCATTGATGTCAAAAGGTGTCACCAATGTCAAAGGTTAGATTAATATATTCTTGGATGTTATTGATCTCAGTGGATAAGGTTTTGGAAGAGTTGGTGCAATATGATGGAGAGAAGAGCATGTTTTACAAATTATTACAATGTTGCTCAAAAAGATGCAAAGTTGCCATGAAATTTTTATATGATGTTGTAGAGGTTACTTCCCGATGTCAAAAGAGAAAATAGGTTACATATTTGACATGGGTTTTTCAAGTGGATATGATTGGTATGGTCTGCATGATCAGAGGATGTGGAACGTGTTGAAAAATGATTTATGTATGCCTTCTAGTAAAACTAGGGTTTTGTAGATAAACCCCAAGTGTTGCAGTCATGGCATTGAACGGTCTTTATATTTTGGTGTTGACTATGTACAGATGATGGCAGGCCATTTAAGTGATCACTTAAGCCATTGGTATCATCAAGATAGTCGAACCCTTTACCTAGTGCTACCAGTTGGTAGAGTATGTGTGTGCATCGTAGCCACCCTCCACATCATGGTTTGTGTTGACCGTGACCATGCTAAATTTGTGATATATAATGGAGGTAATCAATAATGTAGATTGGTGCATAGATGATCGAATGGTCATCACATAGTGTCTTCACATCACACCTTGAAGTTTACTTTGGCATGTGCAATCTGTGATGGGCGATAAAGTTTGATCAATAGTTATGATCAAATAGGTTAGATCAAAAAAATTCTTGCTAGCCCACGATGTATATGGTGGTTCCTCAACTTGGCGCCTATTGGATTATGGGAAAGTGACAAGTGTACAGTGTGACCAATAGAAAGTGACAGGCTTTGGTAGTGGAAGGTGACATCAATAAGGACACATGGCAAGTCATAATTGCATTACCCTATCACTTCACATCATTATTGTGAAGAAAAGAGGAGTAAAGTTATCCATGATATGTGAAGTTAAGTGGAGTATGACATCATCCAAGACAAATGGCAGCATCCCATTGTCCCGCTCAAGATTAGATGGGTCCCTGCTTAGCCCTGTAGGAATACAAGCTAGTGACATATGTTCCCTGTGAGATAGTTGGTGGAATGTGATTGCATCACCTCATTTATGCACATCATTGTTTTGAATAAAACAACACCAAGAAAGATGTGATGAAATTTTAATGGTAGTGATCAATTTATTTTGATTGAACGATGATCACAAGAACTCCTCACATAATGAAAATAAAGATCAATGCCCCAGGAATAGTTGCGATATGAGATGGTGATCATACAATGTCAGTTAATAGTTGTTTAATCACAGTTTCATTTTAAAGTTGAACAATGAGTGAAGATCATCCAGAAAGGTGGCATGAAGAGTGAAATCAATGGGCTAAATTTTGTTTGTTATTTTCCTTGAACCAAACTTAATCTCATCCCTTACCTATGAATCTACCAAAACTCAATTATTAGTAAGGGTGAGGATTGGCCAATGTAGCTAAGTGAAGCATTAAAAACCCCACTTCATCTCTTCGGGCTCTATGAAACCTAGGAGGGTAATCCTTTTTATGCTCATAATATCCTCACTTGATCAAGAGCATTTCCATACATAGTTGTATTCCTTAGGAAGTGCAAATAAATGAATATCATCAAAGGCTTGGAAAACCTCTTACAAAATTGCTATTTATTGTAGGGAATATGGTACTACTGAAGGTTGGTATGGCGTAATTTAAAATATTTTATGAATTCATTCCCATTCTAAATCTCTGGTCAGGTTCAACACTAGCTTAGTCAATCACAAGATAAACTAATGAAAAGACTAGTGCCTAGTCTAAGGGAACAATGGAGTCATACTTTGCAATCAATCAGCAATACAACTACAATTTAAAATCAGTAATTTGAGGACTATTGGCATGCTACTTTTTGGCATCCAACTCACTGCATTTTAAAACACTGCTTCCTTTCCAAATCCTATATCCTTTTCCCACAAACCAATGACCTTATTTCAGCATTAAATCAACTCATTGAATTTAAGCATAAAAAAAACCATTCATTTAGTGAAAATGACAAAAGACAAATGAAATTTTAATTAACAATTTCATTCATAATTTGCAAGGAAAATACAAATGAGAGCACATATTTTAGAACTAGTATTTTCCTTCATTACTAGTATTACTTTGTAGAACCATTTTAAGATCAACATATATTGTGACTCATACCTCATAATTTATTTTGATATATTCATCAACTTATCTATTTACCGTTGGCAAAACAAGGACACACAACTGAGAGGAGGGGTGAATTAGTTGTGACAGAAACTTCAAATTTTCTAACTTATCTTAACCTTAATCTCATATCTGATGAATAAGAAATTAACACATTAGAGAAACAAATAACACCAAGATTTTTTACATGGAAACCTTGTTAGGGGAAAAACCACGGTGGATGTTAGTCCACAATATTATACTTTGTTAAAATTATAAAGAGAAATAATAAGGGGAATGCACATGCATTCAAGCACACTGCCTAGAGCTCACTGCTCAAATACAAAAGAGGACTCATTGTCCAAGAATATAGAATAGGATTAAAATCCAAAGAATATGAACTGAGAAAATAGCTTATGCACAAGCCTGATTACAATTCCAATTATGCTCATAAAACCTTCTTCACACTCTTCTCAATCTTCTTCACTCTCTGCTTAGTAATCCAATGATAGAAACACTATTCACACATTTACACTTTCTCTGGCATACATTCACACTCATGCACATGCTAACTTTGCTCAACCAATCACTCATATATATTTTCTACATGGGATTCCATCACAACTTAGTCGGCCAAGAAAATAAAACATATTTTCAATGTCGGCCCAAATTTACAAATAAATTTCCAATGCAAGTCCACCAAGGTCGGCCAAAACATAGTGGGGACCCAAATTAATATCTCCAACACAAAAATACTTTAATTAATTTCGCCATGAAAATCCACAACATGCTACCATCAACATGTCAGCCAAGAACATGAGAAACCGAATATGCACAAAAATATCTTCAACCATGAGCTCTCTGAGTAATGTGGACGTACCACAAAGATAGAGAATGATCTAGATTCATCCAAGAACACCAAGAAACAAAAGAGAAGCATCTACAATAACTGAGATTACCAGAATCACACAACCTTCATTCAGGAACACCGACAGAGACCACAATAACACTATTATACCACAACATACTCAAAACTTCACGCGGACCTCTAAAACTTCCAGTATATGATCTAGAACCATTCAACAATAAACCCCTTAACCCACATAAGCTAATCTTCAATGTACAGAAAAGATCACCTTCATGACCTGCACAATTCCATAGGGAACCTAGAACACTTCCTTTTATAATTTTCTCAATATCCTAGACATATACAACCTCTAGTACACCAAATGCTAATAGTGTTGACATCAATGACAACCACATATCAGCAACCATATCCACAACATCCAATAATATCCCCCTTTGGCATTCATGGCAACACATGATGTGAAAAATACCTTCAACCCAACACACTTACTTCTCCTGCACTTCTCCTCTTGAAAATATTTTTCACATTACACTTCTCCCCCTTTGACATTAATGGAAAAGGTACAATGAAATTTCCATATACATGCTTTGAACCATATATTTGCACATCTGACTACTCCCCCTGAGTAGCAACCATGAAAACATCAATCTAGATCTAAATATAGCAATGAAGTTCATGGATTGATGCAAGCTAATGTATATTTTAGTTCATATCAGGAGGGGTGATTACCCCTAGCATTCCTTTGAGATACTCAAAAGTATCCTTCAAAAAAGGCTTATTAAATATATCTACAATCTATTCTTTGGTAGGCACATACTCCAGTCTGACTTCTTTCTCATTTACTTTCTCCCTCAAGAAATGAAATTTGATTGATATATGTTTAGTCTTAGACTATAGCACTGGATTCCTTGAGATATTTATTGCACTTGAGTTGTCATAGTATATGGAAATAGACTCTTCATATGTCACCCTAACATCTCTCAACATCTATTTCATCCATATCACTTGAGTACAATTATTGGCAGCAACAATGTATTCCACTTCAGCAGTAGATAGAGAGATTGAGTTTTGCTTTTTGCTTAACCAGGATACCAACTTATTCCCTAGGAAGAAAGCACCACCACTAGTAACTTTTCCTGTCATCTACATCACCAACCCAATCTGCATTAGTATATGCACATAAAGTGAGATCATCATCGTTTGGATACCAAATTCCAAAGTCAACGGTTCCTTTCAGATACCTAAAAATTATCTTCATGACAGTTACATGTGATTCTTTTGGATCAACTTGAAATCTAGCAACCATACATACAACATTCATAATGTCTAGTCTAGTCTGAGTCAAGTAGAGCAATCCACCAATCATTGACCTATATCTGGTTTGATTTTCCTTAGGAGAGTCACCATTCTATGTCAACTTACATCCGGTCACCATGAGAGTACCAACAAGTTTGGAATCATCCATTCCAAACTTCTTTAGTAATTATTTCACATATTTGGATTTAGCTATGAAGATCCCCTTGTCCAACTATGTAACTTTCAATCCCAGAAAGAACTTCATTTCTCCAATCATACTCATTTCAAATTCATTCTTCATCTCATCAGAAAAATTCATACATAGATTATCATCTCCAAAAATGATATCAAAAAAAATTCTATAATTAACTCCTTATCATTATCTAATTTGAAGTATAAGTTGTTGTCACCAGTACCTTTAGTGAATCCAAGCTTCAGTAGGTATTTGTCCAATCTAGCATACCAAGCTCTGGGGGCTCGCTTAAGTCCATATAGAGTTTTCTTCAATCTGCAAACCATATCTTCTTTGTCTGTTAGCTGAAATCCATCCAGTTGTTCAATGTACACTTCTTCTTCTAGTTCTCCATTTAAAAATGCAAACTTTACATCCATTTGATAGACTTTATAGTTCTTGTGTGCAGCATAAGCAAGAAATAGTCTAACAACTTCAATCCTAGCAACAGGGGCAAAGGTTTCTTCAAAATCTATACCTTCCATTTGAGAATACCCTTTACATACCAGTCTTGATTTATTTCGGACCACTTCACCTTCTTCATTCACTTATTTCTAAATACCCATTTAGTGCCAATCACATTTTTGTCTTTAGGCCTTGGAACCGGTATCCATGTGTCATTCTTTTCAATCTATGTAAGCTCTTCCTTCATAGATTCCAACTAGTGTTCATCTTGACAGGCTTCAGTGACATTTTTAGGTTCAATCTTGGAAATCAAACAATATTCTTTTGCAATTTTTCTTCTAGTTTGCACTCCTTTACTCTTGTCTCCTATAATTTTATTTTTAGAATGATTCGGCTTTACATACCTTGGAGTTTTGGACATTCTTGAACTTCTGACTCTTTTGATCTATCTTCTACACTTGTACTTGTCTGTGTCTCTTGACAGACTTGATTTACCAAAACAAATTGAGGTTCCTTCACCAGAACATATGGAATAATCTGAAGTAGATTATGTGTCTGAGTATTCTTCCCTTGGCTTGTAATGTCTTCATTTGAATCATAACTACAATGTTTGGATGATTTGATAGAGTTCTCATCAACTCTGACATTTGCACTCTCAACCATATTTCTCAATCTTTTTTTATAGGACGGGTAGGCCTTTCTTTTAGTGGAGTAACCTAGGAAGATTCCTTCATCACTTCTTGCATCAAATTTTCCTATATCATCATCTCTCCTAATATAACACTTGCTTCCAAAGATCTTGAAGTACTTAACAATAGGCTTGTGACCAAACCATAACTCATAAGACATCTTACCAAACTTGCCATTAAAATTTACCTAGTTCAAAGTATACACAACAGTGCTTACCACTTCACTCCAGTACATCTATGACACATTTCCTTCCATCATCATTATTCTGGCAGCATCCAAAATTGTTCTATTCTTTCTTTCTACAACTCCATTTTGTTGAGAGGTTTGGAGAGCAGATAACTGTCTTTTAATACCATGCTCTTCACAATAAGAATTGAAATCCTTGGAAATAAACTCACCACCTCTGTTAGATCTCATGCACTTTATTTTTAGACCTTTCTCATTTTTTCCATGGCCTTGAAACTTTTGAACTTCTCCAATGCTTCACATTTTTCTCTTAAAAAATAAACCTAAATCATTCTAGAGTAATCATCAATAACCAACATAAAATACCTTTCTCCATGAATACTTCTAACTCTCGAGGGACCACAAAGGTTAGTATGTAGCAGCTCCAACAAATTGTTTGAATGAAACTATTTGCTCCAGAAAGAGACTCTAGCTTGTTTACCCATCTGACATTCCTTGTAGATTATATTAGCAAGCTTCACTAACTTAGGCATATCTCTTACTACTTGAGTAGAGCTTATCTTGATAATGTTGTCAAAGTTTACATGACACAACCTCCTATGCCACAACCAACTTTCATCTATTTGAGAAATTAAACAACTTCCATTAGCAGTATTCAAATGAAAAATATTACCTTTTGTTTGTTTGCTTGTTGCAATCATATTCCCAGAACTTCCACGTATCTTGCATCTTCCATCTTTGAACTAAAGATCATATCCCTTGTGAACCATATGTACAACACTCAACAAGTTGTGCTTCAGGCCTTCAACATAGAGAAGATCATCAGTGTTATCCTTACCACCAAGGAAAATAGATCCTCTACCACGAATCACACTAGCATTGTTATCTCCAAATATTACAACCCCATTGTCATACTTCTCTAGACTCATAAATTTTCTTTTATCACCGGTCATATGATGTGAACATCCACTATCAATAACCCACTCATCTTTTTCTTCAAATTGGGCTGCAAGAGCTTTCTCATCTTTAGTAGATTCGGTAGCCACAGGATTATCTTCAATGGTAGCAATGAAATCCCATTC
>VDFB02060596.1:89552-219337 GCA_007258455.2 Sequoia sempervirens
ATCAAGGTGGCTAACGTGATCTCTTCCATTTACTGTTGTAGTCTATAATGATGCCACAACAAGTCCCACCATACTACCACTGTCACTTATCACACTCGTTGTGGTATGGTGGTATCAATTTTTATGCCCTTTTATATATGATGCTTTCTATGCTTATGATTGCGGGATAGCAGTATACATACTGACATACCACAACCACATTATTCACCTCTCGAGGTCCTCTAGTGTCCACCTTTCTTGATTAACACTTACCACACTACCACTCTTCTTGGAACTTCTCTCTGCGAGGTAGCGGTGGGTACCACTTTTCCTTAAACTTCTCTTCACAGGGTGGTGGTGGGTACAGTGTTACTGTGTCTACTACATAACCCCCTGGCAGTATGGTAGTTAATGCTTTATTTCAATGATTTTATGGATCTTGTCACACAAATTGTTACATTTCATGTCAAACACAAAGTAAAACTTAAAGGCGGTAGGTATTTTGACGTAGGTGAAATATGGATGGGAAAATGAAAACTTGTGGATATGAGGAAGATTTTTTTTAGCTCTAACACAAGCAAACACACTTTGTAACAACTTTGAAAGCTTTTTACAAAGTTTGTTTGAAAGAAATCATTCCCTTTTTTGGATCCAAATAGGAGAATATTCCTTTGGAATATTCCCTATGCAAGTGAATGGGAGGGGAAATTAGAAATTTAGTAATTAAAACTAAATTTTAATGTGCAAGATGAGGAAATAATAGGATATCCATTAAATAATTTACTTATTTAATGAAAAGGGATGAGTGACATTTAATTAAATAATTTAGATTAATTAATTAAATGAGAGGAGATAAAGGAGGGGGTTTAAATTAAATAATTTTCATTATTTAATTAAACTAGATGAAATGTTAGTGTGAGAGGGTAGGAATTAACCTACTTATATTAATTAGATTAATAGACAAAAATGAAGAATTTAATTAAATAACTAGGTTAATTTAATCAAATAGGCAAAAAGAGGATGAAATTCAAGACAAAATGATGTTAGTGATCAAATTCAAGTGTGTAATACCATTCAAGACAATTTTAAGTGTCTAAAATATCTTTTTGTTGTCTGAATTTTTATTTTGAGTGTTGTGTTATCTTTGTTTGAAAATCCAATGTTCATCTTAGGTAAACTTAGTGTTTTGAAACTTGAATGAGTTTCATGACTTGGTGTCCTATTGTCAATAATTTAGTGAGACATAGTTCTAGACTTATGGCATTCCACATTGGTTTTACATTAATTGTGGATCATGAGTCTTCTAACTCTTTCATGATAAGTTTTGTCAATAATCAACCCATTTTTGACTCTATCCTTGAAACTACCATACCAATTATAACATTACAAAGACCTAACTTTACAAATGTTGAGACTATGTTTTCCCATGTTCTTGTAGATAAACTAAAACAATTAGACAAATACTTAGAAGCATTCCAAGACTATGTGAGTACTAAATCTCTAGTTGATCTTCTAGTCCCTAAGTTAGAAAACATGAGGAAATTGATTAGTGATGCCCATGAATTAGAATTTTTGTGTGGCCTAGCTCATATAGTTTATGCCAATGTCCCTACTATAGCTAGTTTTTCTCAATCTTTGGGCTATACTCAAAGTCAAGGAGGAAGTCAAGTCTCCCTCCCCATAACTATAGCCTTTATTCCTACATACACAAATACAAATTTTACTTCAACAACACAAAAAAGTATAGGCATAGCTCCAACAATATGTCTTTCCATTGTAAATCCTTATGTGGTTTTGGATATTCACATGTCACACCTCAAATTTCATCCCCTCTAATAAATTTGCAATATAGTATCCCACCAAGCACATACATACTTCCACTATACTCACCACATTCCCCAAACATTTCCACTAATGGTTCCATCATCAACCAAAATTTGAAAATGTAGCCTCACTTCAACAACAAATATCAAATTTGAACAAAAACCAAAATGGATAACCATCACAATATGTCAAAAAGATCCCATTATCCCTTGAAATATTGAAAGCACAAATGCCACAAAACATAGAGGTACCTCAGTTTGACAAGTATAATGGTAAAGGGGATCCTAGCAAGAATATATTGTAATATACAATCTTATGTAGTGATTTCATCTTTAAGGATAAGCTAGATTGGCTAAACTCTTTCCTAGGTCATTGAAAGACATAGATTTTGAATGGTTTTGTTCATTACTAAATAATTCAATTCATTCATTTAATGAGCTTGTTGATTCATTTATCAATCATTTCCAAGTAAATATTGATCCTAATATTAATATAACTTTTTTAATGTGATGCAAATAAAGGGTGATCCCACAATAGTGGTTTACACTTTCTCGAAGATCCTATTTTTTGCTGAAATCACACACTTTTAGAAAATATAATGATTTAAGCCTTGAAAATTTCTATTTGAAGGATTCCAATTGAAGAGTGTTTGATCAAACCACCTTAGATCAAGCCCCCTTGGATAAAACCTCACTAGTTTTAAACCATACCTATAATGGAGTCTCCTTTACACCTATCAAAATGTTGATAAAAAACCACTTTTGATTTACCTTTTGGGGGATCAAATGAATTCATCTAAAATTTATTTTTTGTAAGTATGTAGTTCTTATTATAAGCTTCCAAAAAAGTATAATTTTAATTAAATTTAAGTTGATTATTATATTTACTTTTATTTCTTGTGAATGTAGGTTCTTCCCCAAAAATCAAGCTCTATGTTCTACACGTGGAAAAATAGTAGATTATCAAAAAAAAATTGAAAAATATTCTAGTGCACTAGATATTGATGTCCTTGATCCAGCAAAAAAAAATGAATTTTGATAAATATACAAAAAATTATGTTTTAGCCAATAAATCATGTCTAAATTATAACCAGTTTGACTTTGAAACTTAATTAAGAAAAAAATGTTCAATGAAATGCTATGAAACCAATTCCATGCACTAGATATATTAGTTACAAATCTAAATTTGAAAAAAATAGAATTTTATTCTTTATAGAAAAAAATTTATGTGTTAGCTAGTAACACCACTCTTTAAAATGGTGTTTACTATTAAAAACTAGTTTTTGAAGGAGATGGAAAAAGAAGTACAATCTAATTCCAAATTTTAAAAAAATAAAAATAATATATATATATAGAATCTATAAACAAAATGTCACAAATCACTAGTTTGCATCATCTTCAAATTCATCATGGTTTAGCCACTATAGGTCCCGAGAGTGAAGATTTAGTTAAAAAGATTCATTTCAATGTCCAGTTTGGCCAAAAATTGTAAACCAGTATTGTGGGATCACCCTAAAAGAGAGGTGAAAAGGTCACATATTTCATAAGCCACTTTTAGTTGCTTTTATCACAGATCAATCTTACTCTTCTTGATGCAAATATCCAAAGATTGTTCATTTACAACTTGCAAACTAAAATAAGGGACAAAATATTATTGATGAGATTTCCATCTTTCATACATTTGTGTACGACCCTTCATGATTAATAAAATTTGATTAGTTAGTATGAAGAGGAATCTTCATGGCTCATACTGAGAAATCTAAATCTGCACCTCAAAACAATTGAAACAAAGAAAAATAGTTTTTTTTTTTAGCAAAATGGATTGATGAATAACCCTATTTTCCACTATTTCACTCAAGAAATGAGATCCAAACAATGAAGCGACTTTCAACCAAAAGGTGAGTCAATTCAAGGTATGAATCTACAAATTCCTCCTTTTATGCAAGGATGGGGGTATGAGTCAAATAGCACATTGGGGAGAAAGATTAAAACCATCAAACAAACTCCCAAATTCAAGCTATAAAATGAAAATAGAATATTGTACTCAAAACTAATGGAAACAACAATCAAAAGGCAGATCTGGAAAAGGTAGAATGATGTGTACCATTCACCAAAAGTCACTTTTTTAAGCTCGCTGAGGACTCATTCACCCTATGGTGAATGGGTATAGGCTAGGGCCCTACAAAAATCATTTCTAGGTTATCTTCTGATGTGTCTACACTCCCAGATTCTTGATTTCCATTATCTGACATCCATAAATAAATCCTATAGAGGAGTATTCATGAAATGAAAAATTTTCTTGCAACTTTGACAACTTTACAACTTCAATTTTTATTTTCAAAGGATCTTCCACCTAAAACCTACAAAACAAACACAAGAGAAAAATGTTATTTTTGGTGATGGAGGGTTTACCTTGGTCAAACCTTTTTTGAGTATTTAACTTTGAAATGAAATCAAATATCATGAAGGAATGATGAATGGACAAGCAATGTCACCACTCACCAAACCTTTGTTTGAACCTTGGATTGTAAATCTGCAACTAGCATGAAGTGGCCCCAATGGATGTGAATCTTGATCATGAAACTTGATTTGAAACAATTCCTTTGAATACTTGAATAGATCTTGAACTCTATATCACCATATTAGCTCAAACAACATGCATGATTCAAGAAATCTTTGACATGACAATGGAATCTTGATTGATGCAATAATATTCAATAAATCTACTCCTGAATGCCTTGAAAATGATCTTGAAATGATCTTATATTGCTCTTGTGAAAGTACTCTTAGCTTGCTTAAAATCTTCTAGGTGAAATGTAGTGAAATGACCTTTTATTTATACATATCTTAAGATTAATTCCCACAATTCAAATATCAAAATCCCACATCTGAATATACTTTTGAAATCATTAAAATATCACCAAAAATATAGTTTGAATTTAGGTCCTAGGCCTAAGTGAGGACCCATTTTCCCTATGGCGAATGGGTCCTAGGTCACTTACCTAGGACACACATTGCTCAATGTTAAACATTATGTTATGGAATTTATGAATTTTAGGTTTTATCCCTTGGAAAATGCAATTAATTAGCCTTGAGTTTGAATTAAAGGTGCCAACTGAAGAAAATTAGCCTCAAATAATTAATGAAGCCCTAGATTAGTGTGAAAGTGTAAAGGTACACCTTACAACACCAAAAATAAGGCACAATTAAGTCTATTTTAATTAAAAGACCCTAAACTTCATGTGAATATGTAAAACATACTACAATACTAAATTAAGGCATTATTTAGCTCATTTTATTTAATATTTATTCCCAAATTAAGTGTGAAAAAGGGATACTTTTTCCTACACTACATTTAGCCCCCACTTTAGTGAGAGTATGACCCCATGTCAAACTCACACTAAAGTAGACATTCAAGACACTTATGTATGCAATAATGACAAAGATACATAATCATACAACATCAAATACCAAGAATATTACACCTAGACTGTTCGATCGATGTGGAACACATCTAAGCTTTTGTTTTGTGCTCACTTAGAGGTAGTAAAACCTCAGGCTGTCCACTAGGCAAGTCTCTCAAAGGGGTGGAAAATGAGAGAATCATATTAGGCTCCCATACCATATCAAAGTTATCCTCCTAACTGTTGGAATATGTGCCTCAATTCTTACTAACATGAAACTCCTGAAGGGAACAGTCACTGTGACAGTGTTCATGTCTGGGCGACTAACAGTTTTGATGCTCTTGAAATGATCCTATCGTTGTGACAGGGTTGAAGTCTTGCCAAAAAAGTCTATCGCTATGACTTTGTGTTTTCGGCATGACCTTTTGGTGATCGAAAAAACTCTAGGTGATAGTTGATCTCATCGGTGTAACTCTTGGGTCGTGGGGAGATGTCTCGGCGAAAGTCTTGAGTCTTGCCAACAGATTTCTTTGAGCTAACTTTGGAAGCTCGATGAAACATCACGGCGAAAGTCTCATGTCTTGCTGACAGAAGCCTTCGGTAAAGTGTAGTGAGCTCAGAGAGATGTCACAGCGACAAACACAAGTCTTGGCAATTTGCAGAATATCTTGTCGATGTCAGGCTATCATATGGTTATCGGGATATCTCAATAGCTTCGTTATGATGTCCCAATGACATTAAAATGTCTTGCCGATGATGAGATGCTTTCGGTATAGGTCTTGCCGAATGGTAGTCGTTGGTGTGACTAAGGGCTTCGGTATGAAGTCCTGGTGAAGATAATAAGTCTTGCTGACTCGTCAAAGGCTTCGGTGTAGCACAAGGAACTCAACAGAAGGTCTTGGCGAAGACATAGTGTTTTGCTGATAGACTATTTGCTCACTATGACTAGTGAATTCGCTGTGTCTCGTCGATAAGGGAAATATTTGTTGATAGAATCGTATTGGACATCGATGGTTTTGTTATGACCTATTATAGTTGTTATAGCGTCTTGCCGACTCAGGGAAGCTATAGCAATGATGTTAGAGAAACTCTATGGCATCAGGGAGACATTGTGTGTGTCTCACCAATATGCTAACAGAGTTGAATGCTCTTGACCAGTCTGATCGTCCTATGTGGAGCATCGTGGGCCAATCATAGGAAGCAGTTTTCAAACATGACAGCAGTAGATTTTATGCATCAGTTGCAACGCTGGAAAAACCTACATGCAGGGAAAAATCAAGACTCGAATGGAAACTGTCTTTAGTTGGTAATGGCGGATAAGAATGCATAGTTGGAAAATCAAAATGAGATTGTTTTAAAGCAGATCAATTCGATTGAGAAAGTGACGATGAGTTTATCGAATTGGAGAGAGCTTTTTTGAGAGAGTTTTTGAACAGTGAATGGAGAAGCTACTGAGACGAACACTAGAAAGTTTTCTTTCTGATTGTATGTAATTTTGTTACTGTAATACAAAGAGATACAGCTTGGTGTGGTGGGTTTTTTCCCGAAAGGGTTTCCCACGTAAATTATGTTGTTTTAGTTGTCTTTGTGTATTTGCTCTATTTCTATTATTCCTTCATGTGTGTCTTAATTAGATTGTAATTTGAAAAATTAATAGCCCTATATTGCATTCTCCCCTATGGTTTGATGTTAGGAAAGTTGTTTCTGCACCTCTTCTTTCCTTACAAGTGGTATCAGAGCCTGGCCAGTTGTGTTGTCCTTGTGAGTGGGTTGGGTTTTTTGTGTTAAATCCTTTTTAGTGGGAGTCTTGTAGAGGTCTGTTAATTTAATTGCAGATTAAGATGGCGAGCACATCCAGGAGGATGGAAATAGAGAAGTTAAATGGTAGCAATTTTGAGCTGTGGAAACTCAAAATGGAAGATATGCTAGTTGATTGAGATCTGTGGACTGCTATGTCTGCAACAATGTCTCAAAGCATGAAGCAAGAGGATTGGGACCTGGAAAATAGAAAATCAAAAGGATTGATAAGGCTCTGTTTGGTAGACTCTGTTCTTCTGAACGTGCATAAAGAAAAGACTGCCTCTTCTTTGTGGAAAAGATTAGCATTTATTTATCAGGGCAAGTCCTTGGTGAACAAGTTGTTCTTAAGGAAGAATCTGTACTCTTTGAGAATGTAAGAAGGAGGGTCTGTTGCTGATCACTTAAATTCTTTCAATATGTTGATTGCTCAGTTGACATCTGTTGGTGTCAAGATTGAAGATGAAGATCGTTGCATGCTGTTGTGTTCTCTTCCTGATTCTTGGGATCATTTGGTGATGGCTATAGGGAGTACAACATCAACATTCAAAATGGAAGATGTTGTTGCTTCTATGTTATAAGAAGAAATGAGAAGAAAATATTCTGAGATGGCAAAGGAGGCTTTGGCTGTCAGAGGTAGACCAAAGGAGAAAGGAAAGAAGAAGGACAAGAAGCTCAGATCAAAATCAGAAGGGAGATCAAAGTCTCTTAGCAAGAAGTCAAAGGTGAAGTGCTGGAACTGTGGGCAACCTGGTCATGTCCGAAAGGATTGCAAAGAGGAGAAAAAGAAGAACTCTTCTAGAAATGATTCTTCTCATAGTGATGCAGACGCTTTCATTGTAGCTTTGGCTACATGGGCATCAAATGATGTCTGGTTGATTGATTTTGGAGCATCTTTCCACATGACATCTCATAGAGATTGGTTCATGAAGTATGAATAATATAGTGGTGGAAAGATGTATTTGGCAAGTGATTCATCTTTGGAAATTATTGGTTGTGGAAGAGTCAGAATTCAATTCCCTGATGGAAGAGTGAAGGGAATTAATGATGTGATGCACATACCAGGTCTGGCTTGAAATTTACTTTCTGTAAGTAAGTTGAATGATATCGGAGTGTAGGTCACATTCTCTGGAAATGGCTGCAAGATGACTAGAGGCTCTATGGTGCTAGCTAGGGGTGCTCGAATTGGTACCTTGTACAAGCTGGATGCACAAGCTATTCAATGCAACAGTGTCTCTGCAAAGTCACTTATGGCTGCTCATGGAGAAAAGAAGGAAAACGTCCATGATGGTATAAACTCCATGGAAGTTAAACTTCTACCAGAGAAGACTATGCTCTGGCATCATAGGCTTGGCCACATTGGTGAGAAAGGTTTAAAAACCTTGAAAAATAAAAACCTGGTAGAAGGGCTTGAAGATTGTAACCTTGAATTTGATTTCTGTGAACATTGCATATATGGAAAGCAGCACTGTGTTTCATTTTATTCCAGTCCTCACAAAACTTCTAGTTTACTTAATTATATACATTCTGATGTGTTTGGTCCAGTGAATGTTCCTTCTTTGTCTAAATCAAGATACTATGTGTCATTTATTGATGATTATTCTAGAAGGACATTTGTATATTTTTTGAAAAGTAAATCAAAAGTGTTTAGTTGGTTTAAGAAATTTAAAAACCTTGTTGAAAATCAGACTGGTAAGAAAATAAAGTGCTTAAGGACTAACAATGGCAGTGAGTTTTGTTCAGATGAATTCGAAAGGTACTGTATAGATCATGGGATCAAAAGGCATAAGACTACACCTTATACTCCACAGCAAAATGGAGTTGCTGAAAGGTTCAACAGGACAGTAATGGAGAGAGCACGAAGTATGTTGAGCAGTGATGGCTTGGATGAGAAGTTTTGGGCTGAAGTGGTCTCTACAGCATGTTACTTGGTAAATCATTCTCCTAACTCTACTCTAGTTGAGAAGACACCTCTAGAAGCATGGTCTGGAAAGAAGCCCTCTCTGAGACATATTCATGTCTTTGGCTATGAAGCATATGCATATGTGCCATTTGAAAAAAGATCTAAGTTGGAAAACAAAGCTGTGAAGTGTATCTTTATTGGCTATAGTGCTGGAATAAAAGGATACAAGCTTTGGAATCCTGAGACTAAGAAGGTTTTGTATAGTAGAAGTGTTATCTTTCATGAGATGAAATCTTCTACATTGGATCTGTAGTCAGAGAAGAAATTAGAAAATGAAAAGGATGTTGCAGCAATTCCTCAGACACCAGATAAAGAGGAATTGAAAAATCAAAATGTACCTAATACTGAGGAGAGCTCAAGCAGTTCTGAAAGTTCTGATGATAATGAAGAACCACCTCAGCCTCAGCCTATGAGGAGGTCAACTCATGAAAGAAAGCAACTTGAAAGGTATGGGTTTTCTTTAATAGAGTCTACTTGTTCCTACGCTTTAATTTCTAGCACTGATGAACCTAGGACTGTAAAACAGACATTTAAAATGTCTGATTCAAAATCTTGGTTGGAAGCCATGAATGAAGAAATGGCATCATCAGAAAAGAATGATACCTGGAGTTTGGTTCCATTGCCTAAAGGTAGAAAATCTATAGGCTGCAAATGGATATTTAAAAAGAAAATAGTCTAGAAGGTAGTGTGGAGAAATATAAAGCAAGGCTGGTTGCAAAAGGATATTCCCAGGTAGAGGGAATTGATTATGGAGAAATTTTTTCTCCTATAGCTAAGCTGACATCTATTAGATTTCTTTTGTCACTTGCATCAGCATATGATTTAGAGATTGAACAGATGGATGTGAAAACAACATTTCTTCATGGTGATCTTGAAGAAGAAATTTATATGTCCCAGCCGAAGCACTTCATAGAAAAAGGTAAAGAAAGACTGGTATGCAAGTTAAAGAAATCTCTGTATGGTTTAAAATAGTCTCCTAGAATGTGGTACCAAAAGTTTGACATGTTTGTCTTGTCTTTGGGATTTGTAAGATCAAAATGTGATCATTGTGTGTATTACAAAGCTGAAAGTGATCAAATTCTTATTATTGCTCTATATGTCGATGATATGCTTTTTATAGGCAATAGTAAGTTAATGATTTCTGATCTTAAGTCCTAGTTGTCTGCAAAGTTCGAAATGAAAGATCTTGGTGCAGCAGGGTATATTCTGGAAATGGAAATAACTAGGGATAGAAAGAATAGAAAAATTTGGCTCAGTCAGAGTAAGTATATCATGACTGTTCTAGAGAGATTCTATATGACTGAGTGCAAATAGCTAGTTGTTCCAGTTACACAGGGAACAAAGCTATATGTTGAGGATTGTCCAAGATCTCCTTATGAGATGGAGGACATGACCAGTGTGCCTTATGCAAGTGCAGTTGGCAGTCTCATGTATGCTATGGTCTGTACAAGACCAGACATTTCCCAAGTAGTGGGAGTTCTTAGTCGGTTTATGGGTAATCCTGGAAGAACACATTGGGATGCTTTTAAGAGAGTGTTTAGATATCTGAAGGGAACTTCAGACTATGCTTTGTGTTACCATGGTAACTTGGTTGAATCATAGAGAACTCTCAGTACTCAAGGTTATGTGGACTCTGATTGGGCAGGGGACATTGACAGCAGAAGATCCACCAGTGGATATATTTTCATGATGAATGGTGGTGCAGTGAGTTGGATGAGCAAGCGGCAAGCTGTAGTCGCTTTGTCTACTATAGAGGTAGAATACATGGCAGCCACACATGCCTGTAAAGAAACAATCCAGTTAAAACATTTTTGATCTAACATTGGATTTAATGTAGAAAAGATTACTATCTACTGTGACAGCCAGAGTGCTATATGTTTGGCAAAGAATCCTACTTTCCATGCCAGGATGAAACATAGAGAAGTACAATATCACTTTGTACGAGATATGGTGGAGGATGGGAAGGTCTCTTTGGAGAAAGTGGATACTCTAGAGAATGTTGCAGATGCATCGACAAAGCCTGTGAGCACAGACAAGTTCAGGTGGTGTGCCAATTTGATGGGCCTCTTGGCCCATGAATTTCAGTAGTTTTGCTATGCTCTGGAGGTGTCAATAAGATCTTTGTCAAGTGGGAGCTTGTTGGAATATGGTGCAGGAGCACCCAAGGCCTTCAAGGAGCTCTTCAAAGGTCAGAAGTGTGTAGGGGTCAGGAGGACCTTTCCATCAAATCAAAACATCAATTATGGTATCTTGGAGCCTATAATGGCATTTGGAATGAATAAAGGTAATGCGACTATCAAAAGTCCTAAGGGTCTTGAAAGGACCATATGACCAAAAAAACCTTGTAAGTGGACCAATAGTTTCCAAGGGGTGTAGGTAGGTCTATAATGTTTTAATTAGATCAATTAAGGTTAAATATTGAAGTTTAGATAATTTTTGGTCAATACAAATCAATAAAATGTAAGTTTGGAAATTCAAATATTGAGGTGATTAATTTGTGAATGCTTTAGTATTGGGATTTAATCCACTTCTCTCGTCAGGCTCTGGGACTTTGGGTGCAGGCAAAGAATCTGGGCATTTGGACAGAGACCTGGTTGCCAGCAGACTTGACTGACTGGGCACTGGTTTGGCTGGACTTTCAGTACAAAATTTTCAAACTGGCTGGAGACTTTCCATTTGTATGGCTGGAGGCTGGATTGCAGGAGGCAGGGCTTTTGCATACAAAACTTGGACTGGGGATATCATGAACAAACGATCTTGGGATGTGACAGGATCACTGAACCTAACTTCGGCTGGGAAGGAGCGGGCACTGCTGGGCACCGGGACTGGAAGCGGAGGCAGCAGGAGAGGACACGGGGCCGTAAAGGCAGAAGGGCAGGAGGGTTGGGGTCGAACCCCTGGCCCGGCAGCGGAACCGTGAGAGACTAGGAGGGCCGGTTTTCCAGGAAGCGGTTTGAGGGCAAGGAAAAGGGGCAACTTAGCAGAACTTCCGAAGCAGACTCACGTTTAACAGGAGCATAGGAGGGCAGAGAAAAAGAACTAAATGAAACCTAAGATTTTGAGAGAACAACAAATTTTAGGAAGGATTTCATCACGAAATAGAAAGTGATATCAAGGTTTGGATATGTTGTTTTTCATCACAAACCACATCTAAATAGTCATTATATTGGAGGTTCCTTTGGAAATTTTGAGTGCAAATTCAAAAATCCTTCGCTAGAGGCCTAGTTGGGCTAGAAGCCTATTTAAGGTGAAAAATTTGTTTTGTGTCTAAGTCAAAGGGTTGGGCTTTGAAATCATTCAAGACAAGTTTGTTTGAGTCTCTTAAGATTTTTCCTAGGGTTTGGGTCCATAAGGAAAGAAAATAAGTCATTTGGTGCATTATTGAGATTTGTCTCCACCAGGGTACCTAAAGAAAGGTTGAGATTGCAACATTAAGTTCCTTGAAATCTTTGTGTTTGTATCAAAGTCCCTTACCCTCTACATCAAAGTGGTATCAGAGTAGTGAGTAGGTCCTTTAGGGATTGAAGAAAAAACAATGGCACCAAAAAATCAATTGGCAAGAGAGTTAGAGGAGTTAAAGGAAATCTTGGAAAGGGAGAGAAGGGAAAGAAGAGAACAAGAAGCAGCAAGAGAGCAGGCTAGAGCAAGGGAAGAAAGGCAGTGGAGAAGGGAGAGAGAGACCATGCAAGCAAGGATAAATAACCTTGAGAGGAGTAGGAGGAGAGAAGAACAAGAAGACCAAGAAGACAATGATGAAGAAGAAGAGCATGTGAGGGTAAATCAAGAACAACAAGCAGATGAGACAGAGGACCCTGAGGAAAGGAGGCTACTGAGATTGTTGAAGGTAGTACAAGGTCATGGAGGAAAAGGTCACATAGACTTACCTATCTATCAAGGGAAGATGGATAGTGAAGAGGTGTTAGGATGGCTTGATGCCTTAGAGAACTACTTTGAGTTTGAGGAGATGGATGAAGAGAGGAAGGTTAAGTTTACAAAAACCAAGTTGAGAGGCACAACATTGACATGGTGGACTAGTTTTCAGAATGATAGGATGGCTAGGGGATTGGAAAAATTCTCTACATGGGCTAGGATGAAGAGTTTGGTCAAGGAACAATTCCTACCATCTGATTACACAATTCATGTGAAGAGGATGAGGCAAAATTTAAGGCAAAAGGACATGGATGTGATGTCCTATACTGAGCAATTTCACAAGCTTTGTCTCATAGGAGGTTATGAGGAAGAAGATGAGAAAGTAGCTAGGTATATCAATGGCTTGAGGTATAATCTACAAGATGAGATTGGTTTGCAATTGCCAAGGACATTAGGAGAATGTTTTCAGTTGGCCATTAGAGCTGAAGAAAAGGTGAAAAGGAAGCAAGAAAGATCAAGCAATGGTGGAAGAGGAGGTAGTTCAAATAGGGGTATAGGTAATAGAGAGCAAGGACAAGGAAACAATGACAAGAGTAGCAATGACAAAGGTAAAGAGGTATTTTCTAATCCAAGAGGAGGATACACTCCTAGAGGAGGAGGCAGATTTGGACAAGGTAGAGGACCATTCACAGGTAGGTGTTTCAATTGCAATGAACTAGGGCATCCTTCCTTCAAGTGTCCTAAATGGGAACAAGTTGATAGGGGCATAGATAGGAGAGCTAACTTGGTACAAGAAGAAGAAGACAAGAAGGAGGAATCAAAAACATTCATGGAAGACCCTGTGACTGATGGTGAGTTTCTTATGGTCAAGCAAGGAGAAAGACTTCATCAAGAGCCAAAGGTAACTATTTTCAAGACAAATTGTTTGAGTCATGGTAAGATATGCAGATTGCTCATAGATTCAGGGTCACATAGCAATTTAGTTTCACTTGATATGATAACCAAGTTGGGGATTGAAACATTTGATCATCCTACTCCCGACAAGGCCACTTGGGTAACTCAAGGACAGCATGTAGAGATTTGTAAGAGGGCTTATGTAGATTTCTCAATTGGATCATATCATGATAGGGTGCTTTGTGATGTTATTCCAATGACTTGTGGTCATATCATCTTGGGGAGACCATGGCAGTATGCTAGAAGGACATTGCATGATGGTTTTCACAATACATATTTGGTGCATAAAGATGTAGTTAGATATAAATTAGTGCCTTTTCCTTTGGAGCAGTCAAATGAAAGTTTTATGATCTATTTTAAGAAACATTTATAGGTAAGTAAGCAGGGTGAGACAGGGGAAGACATTGGTAGATTGAGAAAAAACAAGTTACAGTAGGGTTATGAGGTGGACAGACCTTCAAATTAGACTTTTTGGGATTTGGATAGTATCAGGGTTGGAGGCATTGAATGCCCTATAGTTGAGGGTGATAATGGTGGAGTTCCTTCACCAAGGAGTCAGTGGAGTGACAACAGGAACAGGGCACAAGAACATACTGTTATCAAACAACAAAGAGGACAAACCAAACCCTGTTTTGGCTCTCACATGATGAATGTCAAGAGTGCAGATTGGCAGAAGAGGAAGACAATGACTTTGGGAGATTACATGCCCTATCATTGGAAGATGAAAACATATGAGAGCAAGGGGTCTTTTGGTGGCAACACATGGGATACTTCTTGGGGAAAGAAATCTTTTTTTCTTGGGAAGAATGGTGCAGGAGCACCCAAGGCCTTCAAGGAGCTCTTCAAAGGTCAGAAGTGTGCAGGGGTCAGGAGGACCTTTCCATCAAATCAAAACATCAATTATGGTATCCTGGAGCCTATAATGGCATTTGGAATGAATAAAGGTAATGTGACTATCCAAAGTCCTAAGGGTCTTGAAAGGACAATAGGACCAAAAAAACCTTGTAAGTGGACCAATAGTGTCCAAGGGGTGTAGGTAGGTCTATAATGTTTTAATTAGATCAATTAAGGTTAAATATTGAAGTTTAGATAGTTTTTTGTCAATACAAATCAATAAAATGTAAGTTTGGAAATTCAAATATTTGAATTCCAATTTCGGTGGGTAACTAGTCTTTATGAGTTTTAATCACTTTTATGCAACTTAATCAATCCCAAACAGTTTGGGAAGTTGGGGATAGGATATACAAAGCCAAAATAATCATTTGTATGGAGGTTGGGTGTTTGGAGCAAGGACTGTACAGACTGCTACAGGAAATAGTGAAAGAAATACAGTTTGCTTGCAATTTCTTTGAGTTTTTTGATGAGTTCTTGATTTCCATTGAAGTTATGATCATTTTTATTGTTTAGGAACTTGAACTTACATGTTTTGAAACCCTTATAGGTTTTGAGAGCAATAATAAATAAACTTTTTGTACAATACATTGACTGTCCTCAAAAAGAACACAAAATTTACACTAGTTTGAGGGTTTATCATGGATAAATGATCCATTTCATGGGATTTTATGACTGTATCTTGTGAAATGGATCATATTTAACATGTATCATACTAAACTAACAATATAATGTGCAGGAGAGATGAATACTATGGTGTACACCAAGATTTGACTGTGGAAAGTGCTTGAAGTTGGAGGCTAGGGTATAGCAACAGAAGATATGCCTTAATGAGGGGTGTGTTTTTGAGTTGGGATAGACTAAATATGTTGTACTAATGGTGTAGAGTCAATGAGAAAGTTCTGGAAGTGATTGGAAGGTTAGTTTTCAAGAAGCCCTAGTTTTGAGGCAAGTTAAGGAGGGTTTTGTGTTTGAGCATGTTAGGGGTGTCATAGAAGCCTAAAAACTTGGAATCATTGGTTTTGAGTCATTTTAAGGGGCTATTGAAAGTTTGATGGTCAGGGGTTGAGTTTAAAGAGGGGTTGCTTTGGAAAAGAGGGCTAATTAGGCCTAGTTTTTGAGGAGACAATAGATTTTGGAAGGGTTTGTCTGAAGAAAGTGATATCAAGGTTTGGATATGTTGTTTTTCATCACAAACCACATTTGAAATAGTCATTATATTGGAGGTTCCTTTGGAAAGTTTGAGTACAAAGTCAAAAATCCTTTGCTAGAGGCCTAGTTGGGCTAGAAGCCTAGTTAAGGTGAAAATTTTGTGTCTAAGTCAAAGGGTTGGGCTTTGAAATCATTCAAGAAATTTTTTTTTGAGTCTCTTAAGAGTGTTCCTAGGGTTTGGGTCCATAAGGAAAGCAAATAAGTCATTTGGTGCATTATTGAGATTTGTCTCCACCAGGGTACCTAAAGAAAGGTTGAGATTGCAACATTAAGTTCCTTGAAATCTTTGTGTTTATATCAAAGTCCCTTACCCTCTGCATCAGAATATGTGCCTCAATTCTTACTGACATGAAACTCTTGAAGGGAAAATTTGCTATGACAGTGTTCATGTCTGGGCGACTAACAGTTCTGATGCTCTTGAAATGATCCTAGTGCTGTGATAGGGTTGAAGTCTTGCCGAAAAAGTCTATCGCTGTGACTTTGTGTTTTTGGCATGACCTTTTGGTGATCGGAAGAACTTTGGGAAATAGTTGATCTCATCGGTGTAACTCTCGGGTCGCGGGGAGATGTCTCAGTGAAAGTCTTGAGTCTTGCCGACAAATGTCTTTGAGCTAACTTTGGAAGCTCGATGAAACGTCACAGTGAAAGTCTCATGTCTTGCCAACAAAAGCCTTCGGTAAAGCATAGTGAGCTCAGAGAGACGTCACGGCGATAAACAAAAGTCTTGGTGATCTGAAGAATATCTTGTCGATGTCGGGCTATCATATGGTTATCGAGATATCTCAATAGCTTCGTTATGATGTCCCAGTGACATTAAAATGTCTTGCCGATGATGAGATGCTTTCGATATAGGACTTGCCAAATGGTAGTCGTCGATGTGACTGAGGGCTTCGATATGAAGTCCTGGAAAAGACAATAAGTCTCGCCAACTCATCAAAGGCTTTGGTGTAGCACAAGGAACTTGACAGAAGGTCTTGGCAAAGACATAGTGTTTTGTCGATAGACTGTTTGCTCGCTGTGACTGGTGAATTCGCTATGTGTCTCCCTGATAAGGGAAATCTTTGTTGACAGGATTGTATTAGACATCTATGGTTTTTTTATGACCTGTTATAGTCATTATAACATCTTGCCGACTTGGGGAAGCTATAGCGATGACGTTAGAGAAACTCTGTGGCATTGGGGAGACACTGTGTGTGTCTCACCGATATGCTAATAGAGTTGAACGCTCTTGACTGGTTTGATTGTCATATGTGGAGCATCGTGGGCCAATCATAGGAAGTAGTTTTCAAACATGACGTCAATAGATTTTATGCATCAGTTGCAACGCTGGAAAAAACTGCATGTAGGGAAAAATTAGGACTTGAATGGAAATTATCTTTGGTTGGCAATGGCGGATAAGAATGCACAGTTGGAAAATCAGAATGAGATTGTTTTAAAGAAGATCAATTCGGTTGAGAAAGTGACGATGAGTTTATCGAATTGGAGAGAGCTTTTCTGAGAGATTTTTTGAACAGTGAATGGAGAAGCTACTGAGACGAACACCAGAAAGTTGTCTTTCTGATTGTATGTAATTTTGTTACTGTAATACAAAGAGATACAGCTTGGTGTGGTGGGTTTTTTCCCGAAAGTGTTTCCCATGTAAATTTTCTTGTTTTAGTTGTCTTTGTGTATTTTCTCTATTTTTGTTATTCCTTCATGTGTGTCTTAATTAGATTGTAATTTGAAAAATTAATAGCCCTGTATTGCATTCTCCCCTGTGGTTTGACGTTAGGAAAGTTGTTTCGACACCTCTGCTTTTCTTACAGTAACAACTTCAATAAGGTTCCACAAGGCAAGGCTCCACAACCAAGCAAGGTGTTTTGCTCATGATGGGATGGGTCCATCAGTGCCAGTATTTTGCTTAGTTTGTGTAAGGTCTTCTTCTTAGGGAACATCATACCTAATGTCTCCAAGAGAGGACAAGTCAAGAGTAATAGATTCACAACTTGGGGAATACAGTGTGTCACATCACCACTAAGAGGAAAGTCATACATTAAGAAATATCACACTCTGGGAGGACATCAAACCCAATGACATCACTAAGAAAAGGATGCATTACAAGAATAAATAAAATTGTAACATGAAACATGAGAAAATTTGAAAGATATTACCAATGTATGCCCACACTTTATAGTGGCTGCTAACACCATTATTGTGAGAAATTGCTTTAAAGTAGTCAATGTTCAATCCTAAGACATGAGATCTTACATGGAAATCCCTATGCCAAGTCATGTTTTTGAAATGAAGATACATCATGAAAAAGGAAGGAGGGGTTGCCTCCAATAATATCTATGGATTCAGGACTAGTATATCTTTGCTGCAATATTGTTATAGAGCTTAGAAATGTCATCATTCCTTAAATACTCATAGAACTAGAGGAATGACACATAGAGATTGAAAACAAAGGAAAATCCTTTGGGTCAACATGTAAGAGACCTAAATGTCTCAACTCCTTGCGTCATCCCCAAAAGGAAAACACAAGACAAATGAAAATGTAAATGTTTATGACATATAGAAGAATGTAGATACAAATAAATAAATGCACAAAAAGAGAGATATTGTTGCAAGTATGAATGAGTATGGTGGTGTTGTCATTAATATTGTCATTGATGTCAGCACAGTATAGGTTGTTGCAGGGAAAGGAAATAAGTGATTGAAGGTGGTACATGTATAGTTGAGATACTGTTGAGATGTTTTGAGTACATGGAGCTATCTTTATGGTGTTGCAAGTGTGCTAATATGATGAGTTACCAAGTGCTTTTGAGAAAATTAATAAATAATGAAGACAAAATTGTGTGTGTGTTCAAAATGTGCTCTAGTATGTGCTCTACATTTCTTTTATGTTGATCCTATGCTTTTGCAAATATGAAGTGTTGTTTATGGGAATATTTGGGTGATATATCCTATATTATAGCTTCTAGTTTGATGAAGAGTGAAAGTTGACTTCACCAGTTTGTGAACTAGTCTGGTAGAGTTGTTTGTGGATTGGGAGAAATGTATCTACTCTATAGTCCACTAGTTTGTTTCTGGTCTTGTGGATCGAGAAGAAGACTTGTAATGATGTTATCTATGTTTTGTCAAAGGTGTTTTTGGTTTGGTGCTCTGAATGACTAGTTTCATAGTTTTTGTGTGTGTCTGTACAGTCCAGATGGACTGATGGAAAGTGTTTTGTGTATGAAGGTTGTTGCAGTAGCTGTGGATGAATTTGAAGGCATCTAAGATGTATTCCAGTGTATGTTGAAGCATTTTTGTGGTCCACTTGTTATTTTCTTGTTGTAGAAGTGTGTACTTCAAAGTTCATTGGTGTTTTCATTAGGTTTGGAGGTGTGGCTGACCTGGTGTTTACACATCATGTGAAGGATAAGTATCAATTAAGAAAGTGTGTGATTGATCCAAGATGTTTTTTTGGGTCCTAGTTAAGTGTTTATTTGGTCCGCTCTCATTCTCATCCACTATGGGAATGTTGAGTTGTTTCCCTAATTTGAATTTGTAAAATGAAGAAGTGTTTGTAGCCAACCTTGGAGAAATTTTCTAAGGTTGAAGATGGTAAAAATACAAGGAATTTTAAGGATAAAATGCCACAAGTGTGAGAAGAAAGATAGATGTGAGAGACTATGTGAAAGTGAATTGAGGTAGCAAGAACTTTAATATGTTAGACTCCTGAAATTAGTGAGCTGATGGTGTCTACAATTCTCTGATCAAGTCTGTGGATGTGTGCAAGTTGTTCTAGTGGATCTTTTGTTGCATTGAGATAGTTTTCTCTGTGTAACATTCTTCTTTATATCTTTCTGTATCAGTAGGCAGTGAGCCTCCCATTTAGACAATGAGTCCTATCTAGATAGTGAGTCCTATCTTGGGAAGTGAGCCCTTTGGTAGTGAGCCTCTTTGTAAATGATTTTGCAATTACTCTTATATTGTGAGTTAATCCTCACCGTGGTTTTTTCCTTATTGGTTTTTTCACATAAATCTGGTGTTTCTTGTGTTGATATTGCTTTCTGTTATTTGCACTTCATGCTCATACTTAATAAAAAATTAAAGTGGATGTGGAGTTAATAATTGTTTGAGATTTATGAATGTGATTGTTGACAACTGATTCACCCCCCTCTCAATTGTCTTGTTCATTTCAACAATTGGTATCAGAACTTTGGTTCCTCGAAGAAGAGCTTAACCACTTGAGGTAGATCTGATGGCACACAAATTGACAATCCTTGTGTTTGATGGATCTGACTACAGTTTCTGGAAAGTGCAGATGAGAGGTTACCTAATATCTCTTGGTTACAAGACTTGGAAAGTTTTTGAGACAAAATATGTTAAGCCAACAAGTGGTCCTTCTTCTGCAAATGAGATTTTTTCCTATGAAGAAAATGAAAAATCAAGGTATGCAATCTATAGTGCTTTATCTAAGACTGAGCTCACAAAAATTATTTCATTAGGAACTGCTTATGAAGTTTGGGAAAAGTTGAAAGATATCTATGAAGGAAATGATAGAGTTAAATTATCAAGGAAGTTAATAGCTAAGTGCAGATATGAGAACTTGAAAATGGAAGAAGGTGAAGACATTGCAAGAAGACATTGCAAGTTACTTTCAGAGGGTTGACATTGCAGTAAATGAAGTCAAAAATCAAGGTGGTACTTTGACAGATGAAAATGTAATGGAGAAGATTCTGATGACCCTACCAAAGAGTTATAGTGACAAGGTCTTAGCCATTGAGGAAGTTTATGATCCAAAGAAATTCACTAAAGAGAAGCTATTTGGAACCTTGACCGCATTTAAAATGAGGGAATTTTGAAAATAAAAGGAGAAAACAGAAACAACCTTCAAAGCTACAAAGACAAAAGATGATTCAGATGGTGATAGTTCAGAGGAGTTGGAAGCAAATCTTACAAGGAAGTTGAAGAAAGGTACTGGCAAGTACAAATGTATTTTAGATTTTAAATGTTTCAGTTGTGGAAATATTAGTCACTATGCTTCAAGATGTCCTAATAGAGCCATACACAAGAAGAGCAAAGACAATAAAGAAAGAAAGGAGAAAAATTTCATGAAATTGTATTATGTTAGAGAAGATGTTGGCATTTCTAATGATGAATCTGATTTCGAGGGTGATAATGATGAATGCTTGTTTCTAGCCTTAGAGAATAAATCAGTGTCTACTAACAATGGAAGATGTGGAAAGGAATGTGGTTCATAAAACAAGAAGGAAGAGATGGAAGGTACTCTGGTTACTACCTTTCATGCTAGACAAGACGAAGATTATTGGGTAATTGGCAGTGGCTACTCAAATCATATGATTGGAGACAAAAGTAAGTTTACTAAACTTGAAAAGTATGATGGAGGATTAGTCATGTTTGGAGATGAATTTGGTGCAAAGATTGTTGGAAAAGGAACAATTAGTTTTGATGGAAAACACAATACTGATTATGTCTATTATGTTAAGGGCTTAAGGCATAATCTCTTGAGTGTTGGAAAAATGTGTAGGAAAGGATTTAAGCTTGTGTTTTAGGATAATACTTGTGAGATTAGAAAAGGGTCTAGAACCATGGTAGCTATAGGTAGAAGAACATATGGAAACATTTATCAGCTTAAGGGTGTTGATGGTCAGTGTTTTGTGTCTCAAGTTAATGAAAGTTCACTATGGCACCGAAGGATGAGACATGTAAACTTTGACAACCTAATTAGGATTAGTTTAAGAGAAGTTGTCAGGGATTTTCCTAGAATCACAAAGCATACCAATACTATTTGTAGAAGTTGTTAATTGGGCAAAAAAAAAAGATGCAACTTTAAAGGAAAGGAACAATCAAATAATGGAATGCTAGAATTGATTCATACAGACCTTTGTGATTCCACAAGAACATGAAGTCTTAATGGTGATAGGTACTTTATGCTTTTAATTGATGATTATTCTAGAATGACATGGATTACTTTTCTTAGGGAGAAAGATCAAGCTCTAGATAGATTCAAGGTGTTCAAGACTATGGTAGAGAATGAAGTGAACCTAAAAATCAAAATTTTAAGGGCTAATAGAGGTGGAGAATTCACCTCCAATTAGTTAAATATATTTTGTGAAGAGTATGGCATAAAGAGGCACCTTTTTGCTCCTAGAACTCCTCAGCAGAATGGAGTTGCTAAGAGGAAGAACCAGACTATTCAAGAAGCTGGAAGGACTATGATGAAAGAGGAAAATGTACCTGAAGTATACTGGAGAGAAGCAATTCAAATTGTTGTTTATATTCTTAACAGAGTCCAAATCAAAGGTAACAACACAAAGACCCCTTATGAACTATGGCATGGAAAAATTCCTACTATTAAGTACTTTAAGGTGTTTGGAAGAAAATTTTATATTAAAAGAGATGCTGAGAATCTAGGAAAGTTTTATGCAAGATGTGATGAAGGTATTTTCCTTGGATACTCAACTAATAGCAAAGCTTATAGATGTTTCAATAAAAAATTGAGAAATATTGTTGAAAGTGTAAATGTAAAATTTGATGAAGATATGCACAGATCAATTGAAATAAGTGAAGTTGAACCCAATGAACCTATCTACATACAAGTAAAAGAAGAGAGTAAGGAATAAGAAGAACAAATTGAAGAAGAAGAAGCTCTAAAACCTACTCCTAAGACTCCAAAATATGTACAGAAAAATCATCTAGAAGAATAGATAATTGGAGACAAAAGCGAAGGTGTAAAGACAAGAAGCAAAGTGGTAGCAATTGAGGTAAATTTTTGTTTACTTTCCCAAGATAGAATCTAAAACAATGTGTGAAGCATGCAAATATGAAAATTGGGTTAGAGCAGTGAAAGAGGAATTACAGTAGATAGAGAAAAATCAAACATGGGAATTGGTTTGTAGACCAAAAAACAAGAATGTAATTGGTACAAAATGGGTATTTAGGAATAAGCTGAATGAGAATGGTGAAGTAGTAAGAAATAAAGCAAGTCTTATGTGCAAAGTTTATTCACAAGTTCAAGGAATAGAATATGAGGAGAAATTTTCCCCGGTGGTAAGAATGGAGGCTATTAAGATGTTTTTGGCATTTTCTACTCACAAAGATTTCAAGGTATACTAGATGGATGTTAAGTTTGCATTCCTAAATGGAGAATTAGAAGAAGAGGTTTATTTGGAACAATCAAATGGATTTCAGTTATCAGATCAACTTGACATGGTTTGTAAGTTGAAAGGCATTGTATGGACTTAAACAGGCTCCTAGAGCATGGTATGCAAGGTTAGATATGCATTTGACACAACAAAGGTTTAGCAAAGGGTCCACAAAAATAAATCTCTATTTCAATATTGAAGGAAAAAAATATTGATAATGGTTGTGTATGTTGATGATATTACCTTTGGAGGAAATGAGGGTATGTGTAAGAGATTTGCAGAGGAGATGCAAAAAGAGTTTGAAATGTCTATGATTGGTGAGTTCAATTTATTTCTTGGAATTCAAGTGAATCAAACTAATAAGGGCATATTCATTTCACAGTCAAATTATGTTAAAGAATTGCTAAAGAAGTTTGGAATGGATGACTCCAAACTGGTCAGTACCCCTATGGTGACTAGATGCAAACTGAGTAAGGATGATGAATCTCCTAAAGTCAATCAGGGCATGTACATATCTATGATTGGTGGGCTGTTATATCTTACTACTACTAGACTGGATATCATGCATGTAGTATGTTTGGTTTCTATATTTCAAGCAGAACCCAAAGAAACACAAGTTGTAGCTATGAAAAGGATATTTAGATATCTAAAAGGCACTCTAGATTATGGCTTGTTGTATCCTAAGGATACTAATTTCACTTTGAGTTCTTACACTGATACATATTGGGTTGGTTGTGTAGATGACTGAAAGAGTACAAGTGATGGTGCATTCTTTCTTGGATGTAGGTTGGTTTCATGGCTAAGAAAGAAATAAGATTCAGTTTCTTTATCCATTGTAGAGGTTGAGTACATTGCAACAACATCTTGTTGCACATAGGTACTATGGATGAGCAAACATTGAAGGAAATAGGAGTGATGTGTGATGAGCCTATCCCTATCTTTTGTGATAACACAAGTGTAATAAATATTTCAAAGATTCTGGTAATGCATTCAAGGAAAAAGCATATATCTATCAGATATCATTTCTTAAGAGAGAAGGTATTGGAGAATGAATTCAGGCAATAGTATGTGCCTACAAAGGATCAGATTGCTGATATATTTACTAAGGCTCTTCCAAAGGATACTTTTGAGTATCTCAGGGAGAAGTTGGGGGTTACTACCCCTCCTTCTTTGAACTAGGTGCACATGGACGTGCATCAGTCTAGTCGATCTGCAAATTCATCATTTTTTTGGACTGATGATTAGGGTCTACTCCTTAGGGGGAGAAGGAAGTATCATTTTTGTATTATGAGATTTGTGTTGTCATGGTTACAATCCTAAGGGGGAGTGATTAGAATTATGAAAAACAATTTGTTCTTTTCCATTGATGTCAAAGGGGGAGAGAGAGTTGTGTATTTCAATCAATGACAAAGGGGGGGATTGTTGCAAGTATGAATGAGTATTGTGGTGTTATTAATTTTTTCATTGATGTCAACACAATATAGGTTGTTGCAGAGAAAGGAAACAAGTGATTACAGGTGGTGCATATATAGTTGAGATGTTGTGAGTACATGGAGCTATTTTTATGGTGTTGCAGGTGATAGAGCTCCCAAAATTCTTGCAAAACTTCAAGAGAATCATGACTTAGATCATGATTATTAAGCTCTATGTCCAAGGATGGGCTAAAGGTTTCGGTTTGTGAACCCTTACCTTATAAACGTCTATCCTAAAACCCTCCAATGTTATAATTTTGCATTGACATGTCCCCATCGGTTACCAGTCAAGTTAGTCATCACTTGAGCCTTTGAATGCATCTTGTTACTGACCCTTTCATTTTAGGAGAGACGGTCACCCCGCACATTGTCCTGCACCAAGTGTTTATAAAGTTGGGTGAAATATTTCATTTTAAAAAAGGGGGGACTTAAGTCATTGTCCTCAAGGGTTTCATTTCCGTTAGCCTAGTCATGGCCCTCTCCTAAGACTAACATTTGGAATGTGTAGAAATATGGCCTGTTGGATTCAAAGACTCAATCCCCGCCGCCCATCGCACACCATGCAGTCATTAATGGATAGCCATCATAAGATAGGAAAGGTTTGTGACATTTTGATGCATATCCTTTCCATGTGGGGCTTGACCCTTGTTCAAGCACCCGATGACCAATGATGGGGAGATTGATAGTTGTTATGCATAGCTAGAGTTCAATCTTGACCACTGATCGCACACCTCGTGACATTTAATTAATGCCCACTTGAAAGCTTGCGAGGTATGTGAAAGGATGATGTGTGGAGTTTCCTGATCACTGCACAGTGTGGCAGAGCTTGTGGAATGATTGATGTGGCTCCCAGTCAGTGAGTTCTTATTGGCCAAAAGATGACGAGCTTTGGTCGTGGGTTTCCAATCCTGATTTGACCTCATCTAGATTGCTCGATCTTCCATCTCATTTTGAAATCGACGACCAACATTCAAAAATCAGAAAATACACGTGTTAGCCATTTTTCTTTGCAACCAGTGAGCATTAATGGAATGTGCTCTTTAGGAATGATCAATTGGGTCCTGGTGCATGTGAGAAATTAATTCCTGGTTATTATGAGGAATGATACGCAAATCTCTAAGTACATGGGTGATTAATAGTGATGAAATCAATGCTAGGGATTAATTTCTTCCTTGAGTGTGTGACACCAAAATTGATTACCAAACACCATCAAACTTGCTTGATAAATATGGATTGAATGGTTGCTATTTTCAACATTGCAATCAATAGTTAGCATTTTTTTGAATCTGTGCAGATAGTGAAGAGTGTTCCATTGTGAGTCTAAGAAGCTACTAGATAAATAAGATGAGCAAGCCAATTACTTTTGCATTACCAGTAAGGATGTCTCCAAGACTCAATGTGCAAAGACCTCTTGATAATGTCTCTGAATGTAAGCAAAATGTACCTAAACAGATTCCAATCCTGGAAGAGAAAATCCATGTTGAGAAATCTTCATTTGTTCCTCCAAGATGCAACAATAGGTTGAGAAACCAAGGCGTCCATATAGAGATGACGAAGGAGAAAGGAAAAGATCCCACATGGTTTGTACCAGGAGTGTGAAGAAAGATAAGGTATGACCAAGGCTCCTATGGGAGATAGAGCTCCCCAATTTCTATCACAAATAGACCTTCGAATAGTGCAACAAAAATAGACTTGGGCTATCAATAGTATTTTATGATACTAAATCAATTGGTAGCCCCTGGGATTGAGGCAATGTTAGTCCCATCAATATCAGTCAAAACTTTGAGCGAGCATGATCGCTCTGTGCCTGGTAACGAAAAAGGATGACGAGGAAGTGGAAGTTTCTTCCCTGCCTCTTGCAAGGATGCATAGTGGGCGTGTGTACCATGGGTCCAGTTTTGGTGTTGGTTCTTCTTCTAGTTAAGTGAAATGGTGTGTGGGTTTTGTAATTTTGTGTTGATGATTAAGTTGTCATGGTGTTTTTCTTCTATTCCTTGCATATGTTGTTGGTTTTTTGGTTTTCATGCTGACTATGGACATTCAAGGTGTCATGGACATGGGATACGAGGCGTAGTTGGTGGTTAAAGGAAAATTTTGGCAGTATCTACATTTTCCTTTTGATGGAGGTTATTAATTTTGTGTCCCTGTACTCAAATGATTGTAGGTGACCATGTGGGGAATTTTGAAATGAAATTCAAATTGGTGCTGAAATGAAACATTCTATAAATGTAATTGCATTTGAGTTGGATGCTTGCTGCTCCCTTATGCTATAAAATGGATTTCATGGCTCATTGCAAAGGGTTCTGAAATTTTGAGTCCATTTTACAGTCCGGGTAGAAATTAGGTATAGAAAGAATGGCTAATGAATAAAACAGTTGAATCATCTTGGTTTTGAGTCTTATATGTAAATGATCTTAAAATAGTTTTATACAAATCACTGATACCGAAACAAATCTTATACCTGAAGAATTTACTCTCCTATTATAAGTTCCTACAAATTATAAATGAAATATCAATGGTATTTTCATTTATCATCAAATGTTCAATTGAATGTGTGTCCCTGTTTCTTCTTTGACTTGAAGAGTTAATTAAATGCTTGGATAGGGTTACAGATTTGTGAGAATTTGCAAAGGATTCGATAAGAAGACATGGTTTTTTAGAAATTTTGAGTCTTCATACTACAAATCATTGTGAAGATAGTCCATTATTATTAGAGTTAAAGGATTTTCCTATTACTAGTTACTTTATGTTCGACTCCATTGCCCAATTGATGAGACACTGGTCTGTTTGTTAGAAATATTTACAATTGAAAGTATTGATGGCTTACCCGACCATGGATTTAAAATGAGGATACAATTCATTTAAAATTTGTTAACCACAAAGCATGTATTTGAAATATTTTGTTGTTCCTAGTAAATGAATGATTACTGACTCAAAGATCAACCAATCTGTTAGTGGATCATGTTTATTTTCTATTCATAGGAACCAATCTGTGCATTGAAGTGTTCCCCATCAAATAAATCAAAATGAACACAATTAGGAACACCCTCCTAGGTCCCATAGAGCCTGAAGTGAAGGAGTAAAGTCCTTAAATCCCTTTACTCATTAAGTTGTCCATTCATCATAGGTATTTTGATTTTAGGAGTTGGATACTCTTTAGAGAATTCTAAGGGTGTACTAGAAAAACACCAACAGAATGGAAACTCTGTTGGGGAAAATCTCCACTCTCCATATGCAGATGCTTGTATCATAGAGTCAAATGGTGTAGTTATTCTGAACATCTTGTTCATATATTGACAAATTATTGAACCTGGTAGAAGATTTGATTGCAATAAAGTTTGAAGGATCTAAAAGTGACTCCACTGTGGAAGCCAACCTAGAACATGTTCTACTTTTGAAGAAACTTCATCTCATTTGAAGTTTAATCCTCCATAACAATAGGTGGCGACTCTAAAATGAGAACCTGATAAAGCATAAATCGAATCTTCAAATTTGAAAATTTAAAGACAAAGGATAGGTGGCTGCTACAAAATTCCAGGTATTCTCATAGAATTGAAGAAAATTAGATCATTTTTGTAAGTAAATTATGATAAATTTTCTATGCTTAAGATTTAAATGATTCCCTATTAAGTGAATTAGCACTAGATCAGGGAATAATGGTGGAAATTGGCATGCATTTTGAATGTGAATTGGAATCAGTCCATTATCATAAATAAGCATGCTATTTTGTAAGATCTTAAGCAAAATTCATAGGAGATGTGCATTGTAAAGGCTAAAGGTCATATTGCTGGAAAGAACTTGTGTAGCATTGTTTAATTGCAAAGAAAAATTTATAATTCTCTTTGAAGGAGTGAGGATGCATTGTCAAGCTGCACATTCTGGTGTAGATATAAATGTAACCATGCATGATAGACAACCTTTGTTGGGTCAAGGGAATTTCAGTACCAAGAGGTACATAGCCATTATTTTTTATAAAATTTGTGGGTATCCAAATGTTCTACCACCTAAGATTAGAGATAAGATACCAAATTTCAATGGTGCAAAAGCTGAATCAGCAAGCAAACATCTACAAGAGTTTGTTGATATGATGGGAGATTATGAATTAGACTTTGAAGATGTCATGAAATTATTTGTTCAGTCCTTAAGAGGAGATGTAAGAGAATGGTTCTCTTATTTTATAGCTTCCTCCAAACATCTGTGGGAGGAGTTTAAAATATTGTTCATGGAACAGTTTGGAGAAAGGATTGATCCAATCCTAATTAGACAAAAACTCATGAGTATGGAGAAGGAAGAGGATGAGCTAGTTCCTTCTTTTAATCTTAAATTCTCAAAGATAATAAGAGAGATCCATGCAAGCATAAGACTGAATGATGCTGAATGTTTGGTGGTGTACTTGGGTGCATTTGATAAAAAGATGAGTTACCTCCTAAGAGACAAAGAGCCTACTACATTGCATCAAGCATATCAGAAGGGATATGCAACCACTAATGTTGGTAATCTTAATACCTTTCATGCCAATGCAATTGGTGGGTCAATTAATAGAAATTTATTCCAAGATGACAAGGATTCCATTGTTCCAATTTCTTCATCACCACAATGTGAGAATCATGGTAAGACTTAAGTGAAAATCTCATAGGATCAAGGCAAAGTTGATCAGGTATTCTCAGCCAAGAGCTTACATGAGATGAATAGATATCAAGGGGAATCACCCTATGGTCTGTTCTCTAGGTTTGTGGACACCTTGTTAGAGATACCTAAAAATTCCAGACAAAAAGACTCAATATGTATTGATTTGTTTTGTGAAATGTATCAATCGGGATTGAGCACTTTACCAAAGGAATTGAAGCCTCACAATTTGAGCCAAGTAATTGATTGGATAAGGGTTGTAGAGGAGGCAAAGAATGAATATACATGACATGTATTACCTTAGAGTGTTACCAGTGGCTACCATGATGAGGAGAATCAAAGGTCAATGTCAATAGGTCAAGAGGATTTATTAGAATGTGAACAACCCGTTGATGATTGTTGTCATTTTACAAGCACCATAGATACAAATCCATCTAGCAATGATGAGGATGGAGATACACAATATGAGGACAAGGAAATGGAGCATGATTTTCATCCTTGGGATGTCCTAGATTGTGAGAAAATACAAGGGGTGTGGGGGGAAGCCCCACATCCTAGTTTAATCAAGAACCATGATGCACAAATCAATGACTAGGGTGATGAAATTGAACTTGGTCGGTCCTCTATTGATTATAATTCTTCTTATGAAATTGAAGTGGAATATCTCACTTCAAGTAGAGGACATATTGATAGCCTTGATGTTGGTATGTGGCAACTAATCATGCTATACTATATAGCCCATGGTATACTGTACACCCTGGCCCCAGTCCTCAGGGAGTTGGAGGGGCTGAACCCCAAGCCTCGAGGGGGTTAGCCGCTTCGTAACCCAGCAAACAGGGGTTTGGGAGACTACCCTAGATATTTTTGCCTTTTTTTCGTGGAGTCCAGCCAAAAAGGAAAAATCTCAAAAAGAAAAAAACGACTTTGTAAAACCCTAATGCGGGCTTCTAAAAAGCTTGTTAAAGGGTTTGGATGGGGTTGCAAATGGAGCAAGATTGTAATATTTTTACCTAATAATAAAATGTATGTGGTTTTGTGGATGTAGCCCAGATTGGGTGAACCACGTTAAATTCTCTGTGTTATGATTTATTCTGTGTATGTTTTAGTTTCTCTGTTTATTATTTAAATCTGCATTTAATTGTTAGATATCTGCCATCTCTAACCCTAACACTTGAAAGGGTGAATTTTCTTGGCAGTGAACAATTTCCTTCATGTAAAGAATTCTCATAATATGGATCAATAATTTTGAATACAAATGATGAAAAGGATGTTGAAAATGTTTCTCTTGGCTCTTCAAGTGATTACACTAATTTTGAATGCACTGATGATCATAGGGATTGTGACCCTCATACTAAAAAATCAAGGGTATATGTGGAAACAATGAAAGTGTTGTAGAATCCCTTATTTAATGAACCCTCACTAGTAGGTGAGGTCATAAATGATGACCCTTACTAGTGTAGGAGTAATCCACTCTTTGTTGAAAATCCTGATGATTTTTTGGCAAGTACCACTTGTGAATATGTTGGAGATGGTACAAATGGGACAACAAGAAATGAAGATCAGGTTGACATTAGGGATTTTGACTCCATACTGGAGGAAGGTAACCTTGATACAATAGCCACCCAGTCACATGAAAGATGTAGTGGCACAATTATTGGTGAAGTAGTTGGACCACAAATGAATGAGTAGTTTGTATCTGATGATTACCAAGAGTGTAACTCAGGTCTACTGATAATTATATGTGATATTTGTTCACAAGATGAAGAATTTGAAGATAAGGATTACATTGTCCATGGTAATAGTCCTAAATACAGCTTTGTTATTGAGAGAGAGAGATGTAGATGAACATGCCCATGCTCCTATAGTACATGATTGGATATTTGAAACAAAGGCTAAATTATCAGCTATACATGATAATAGAGATAACATATACATGGGGGAAGAGAGAGGCCTATTATTGAATAATTAATTTGTGCATTCAGATGGGTAAATTGGTCCTAAAGTAGTATTGCTGCATGTTGATGAGGAGGAACAATTTGATAAGTTTTCAGATTATGTTAACATTGTAGGATTGTTTGATCCATGTGAAGAGGAAATTAGGGGTACAAATAGCATGAAATGTTATATTAATCAATATGAGTGTGCACTTGAATTCTTTGCAGATGCCCCACATCTCCTGTACCTTATCATGGAATTTTTTTCATCTAATAAGGACAACACTCATGTCAAGAAGAATGAAGGTACCGCTGAATATGAATCTTTTCTTTTTGATACTTCAAAAGCTTGGCCTAGCATACAACAAAGTATCTATGAAGGATTTCCATTTTATGTACAAGATGGATGTGGAGATAAAATGCGTGATTAGATGGAGTATGAATATTTTTATTTTCCATTTCAATTTGATAAGTCTTTGCTGGAATAGATTGATGAACATGATAGTTTCATAGTAAGTGGTGTTGATGGTATCAATCATGATGATGTTGGTTGTTCAAAAATGCATAATACACATGTTGATCCACTACAAGCATAACAGGAAAAATTCTTTGACAGAGGAAAGAACCAATCTTGAATTCTTGGGGGCCATGGGCCTCCAATTTGAGAAGTGAAGCCAATTGAAATAAAAGAGGCTTCTAAAAGAAAAAATACATTGTATAGTTTTATGAATTATGTATATAGGTTTGGTTTGGTGTGTTTCTTTCTGGCTGTTTCTGCTTGCCTTGTCCGGGCAAGCTCCTGGGTTTTTTTTTTCCCCTAGTCTGCTTCAACCTAAGATCTAGATTCTTGCTATACCCGCTAGGGGTATACATCCCTGAGCATGAGCCACTAATAGAGCTCCCAAAATTCTTGAAAAATTTCAAGAGAATCATGGCTTGCATCATGATTGTTAAGCTTTGTTTCCAAGGATGGGCTAAAGATTTTGGTTTGTGAACCCTTTCCTTATAAGCATCTATCCTAAAACCCTCTAGTGTTATAATTTTGCATTGACCTGTCCCCACTGATTACTAGTCAAGTTACTCATCACTTGAGCCTTTGAATGTGTCTTGTTATCGGCCCCTTCAGTTTAGGAGAGACAACCACCTCGTGTATTCTCCAACACCAAGTGTTTATAAAGTTGGCCAAAATATTTCATTTTACAAAAGGGGGGGACTAAAGTCATTTTCCTCAAGGGTTTCATTTTTTTCAGCCTAGTCATGGCTCCCTCCTAAGACTAACATTTGGCATGTGCAGGAATATGGCCCATTAGATTCAAAGATTCAATCCCCACCACCCATCGCACACCGTGCAGGCATTAATGGATAGCCATCATAAGACATGTGAGGTCCATGACATTCTGACGCATGTCCTTGCCATGTGGGGACTGACCCTTGTACAAGCGCCTGATGGGTAATGTTGGGGAGATTGATGGCTATTATCCATAGCTAGAGTTCAATCCTGGTTGCTCATCACACACCTTGCAATATTTAATTAATGCCCGCTTGAAAGTTTGTGAGGTACACGAAAGGATGACATGTGAAGTTTCTTGACCATTGCGTAGAGTGTGGTGGAGCCCATGGAATGAATGACGTGGCTCCCAATCAGCGGGTTCTTATTGGACAAAAGATGACGAGCTTTGGTCTTGGGTTTTCAAACTCTATTTGACCTCATCTAGGTTACTTGATCTTCCATCTCATTCTAAAATTGACGACCAACATTCAAAAATAAAAAATGTGTATGTGTTAGTTGTTTTGCTTTGCAACTAGCGAGCATTAATGGCATGTTCTCTTCAGGAATGATCAATTGGGTCTTGGTGCGTGCAAGAAATTAATTCCTGGCTATTATGAGGAATGATACGTAAATCTCCAAGTACCTAGGTGATTAATGGTGATGAAATTGATGCCAAGGATTAATTGCTTCCTCAAGTGTGTGATGCCAAAATTGATGATCAAACACTATCAAACTTGCTTGATAAATATAGATTGAATGGTTTCTATTTTCAGCATTACAATCAGTAGTTAGCATTTTTTTGAATCTATGTGGAGAGTGAAGAGTGTTCCATTGTGAGTCTGAGAATCTTCTAGACAAAGAAGATGAGCAATCTAATTACTTTTGCATTACCAGTAAGGAGGTCTCCAAGACTCAATGTGCAAAAACCTCTTGATAATGTCTTTGAATGTAAGCACAATGTACCTGAATAGATTCCAATCTTGGAAGAGAAATACCCTATTGAGAAGTCTTCATTTGTTCCTACAAGATGTAGCAATATGTTGAGAAACCAATGCGTCCATATAGAGACAATGAAGGAGAAAGTCAAAGATCCCCCAAAGTTTGTACCAGGAGTGTGATGAAAGATAAGGTATGGCCAAGGCTCCTATGGAAAAAAGAGCTCCCCAATTTCCATCACGGATATCCCTTCAAAGAGTGGAATGTAAATAGACTTGGGCTATCAACAATATCTTATGATACTAAATCAATTGGTAGCCCCTGGGATGGAGGCAATATCGGTCCCATCAATATCAGTCAAAACTTTGAGCAAGCATGATGGCTCTATGCCTGGTAATGAAAAAGATAAGGAAGTGGAAGTTGCTTCCTCGCCTCTTCCAAAGATGTGCAGTGGGTGTGTGTATCGTGGGTCTAGTTCTAGTGTTGGTTATTCTTCTGGTTAAGTGAAATGGTGTGTGGGTTTTGTCACTTTGTTTTGATGATTAAGTTTTCATGGTGTTCTTGTTCTGTTCCTTGCGTATGTTGCTGGTTTTTTGGTTTTCATGCTAATTGTGGACATTTGAGGTGATGTGGACGTGGAATGCAAGGCCTAGCTAGTGGTTAAAGGAAAATTTTGGTGGTATCTACATTTTCCTTTTGATGGCGGTTATCAATTTTGTGTCCCTGTACTCAACAAATGATTGGAAGTGACCATGTGGGGAATTTTGAAATGAAATTCAAATTGGTGTTGAAATGAAACATTCTAGAAATGTAATTGCATTTGAGTCAGATTCTTGTTGCTCCCTTGTGCTATAAAAAGGATTTCATGGCTCATTGCAAAGGGTTCTGAAATTGTGACTCCAGTACACAGTTTGGGTAGAAATTAGGTATAGAAAGACTAGCTAATGAATAGAACATTCGAATCATCTTGGTTTTGAGTCTTATATGTAAATGATCTTAAAATAGTTTTATACAAATCACTGATACTGAAACAAATCTTATCCCTAAAAAATTTACTCTCCTATTGTAAGTTCCTACAAATTATAAATGAAATATCAATGGTATTTTTGTTTATCATTAAATGTTCAATTGAATGTGTGTCCCTATTTCTACTTTAATTCAAAGAGTAAATTAAATGCTTGGATAGGCTTACAGATTTGTGAGAATTTGCAAAGGATTTGATAAGAAGTCATGTTTTTTAGGAATTGTGAGTTTTCATACTACAAAGCATTGTGAAGATAGTCTATTATTATTAGAGTTAAAGGATTTGTGTATTATTGGTTATTTTATGTTTGACTCCATTGCCCAATTGATGAGACACTGGTTTTTTTGTTAGAAATATTTACAATTGAAAGTATTGATGGCTTACCTGACCATGGATTTAAAATTAGGATACAATTCATTTAAAATTTGTTAACCATGAAGCATGTATTTTTTAATATTTTCTTGTTCCTAGTAAGTAAATGATTACTGACTCAAAGATTAGCCAATTTGTTAGTGGACCATGTTTATTTGTCATTTATAAGAACCAGTCTGTGCATTGAAGTGTTCTCCATCAAATAGATCAAAATAAACACAATTAGGAACACCCTCCTAGGTCCCATAGAGCCTAAAGTGAAGGAGTAAAGTCCTTAAACTCCTTTACTCATTAAGTTGTCCATTCGTCATAGGTATTTTGATTATAGGAGTTGGCTACTCTTTAGAGAATCCTAAGGGTGCATTGGAAAAAACACCAACAATAGGTGTGCTGATATGATGAGTTACCAAGTGCTTTTGAGAAAATTAATAACTAGTGAAATGTTGTTTATAGGCATCGTTGGGTGATATATCCTAGATTATAGCTTTTGGTTTAATGAAAACTAAAAGTTGAGTTCACCAGTTTGTGAACTGTTCTAGTAGAGTTGTTAATCTATGGATTGGGAGAAATGTATCTACTCTGTAGTCCTCTGCTGGTTTGTTTTTGGTCTTGAAGATCTAGAGGAAGGCTTGTAATGATGTTATTTGTGTTGTGTCAAAGGTGTTCATGGCTTGGTGCTTTGGAAGACTAGTTTCAGAGTTTCTATGTGTATTTATACAGTCTGGATGGACTGATGGAAAATGTTCTGTGTATGAAGGTTGTTGTAGTAGTTGCAGATGAATCTGAAGGAATCTAAGATATGTTCTAGTGAATGGTGAAGCATGTTTTGCGGTCCACATGTTATCTTCTTGTTGTGGAAGTGTCTACTTCAAAGTTCATTGGTGTTTTCATTAGGTTTGGCTGACCTGGTATTTACACGTCATGTGAAGGATAAGTATCAATTAAGGAAGCATGTGATTGATCCAAGATGTTGTTTTGGATCTTGGTTAAGTAGTAGTTTGCTCCACTCTCATTCTCATCCACCACGGGAATGTTGAGTTTCCGAACTAATTTGAATTTGTAAAATGAAGCGTGTGTAGCTGACCTTGGAGAAATTTTCTATGGTTGAAGATGGTATAAATAGAAGGCAAGATGTTAAGGATAAAATTCCACAAGTGTGAGAAGTAAGATAGATGTGAGAGACTATGCGAAAGTGAATTGAGGCAGCAAGAAATTTAATGTGTTAGACTCTTGAAAGCAGTGGGCTAATGGTGTTTGCAATTATTCGATCAAGGCTGCAGATGTGTGCAAGTTGTTGTGCTGGATCTTCTATTGCACTGAGATAGTGTTCTCTATGTAACATTCTTCTTTCTATCTTTTTGTATTAGTAAGCAGTGAGCCTCCCATTCAGATAGTGAGTCCTATGTGGATAGTGAGTCTTATCTTGGGCAGTGAGCCCTTTGGCAGTGAGCCTATTTGTAAATGGTTTTGCAATTACTCTTATATTGTGAGTTAATCCTCACCATGGCTTTTCCCTTATTGGTTTTTCCACATAGGTTTGGTGTTTCTTGTGTTGATATTTCTTTTTGTTATTTTCACTTCATGCTCATACTTAATAATAGATTAAAGTGGATGTGGAGTTAATAATTGTTTGAGATTTGTGAATGTTATTGGTGACAATTGATTCACCCCCCCTCTTAGTTGTCTTGTGCATTTCAATAGATACATCAAACAAAGCATTATAGGGGATCACATTATGCACATGCAACCACACAAAGAAGATGGATAATAAAATAATGCAAAAGACTAGTAAGGCACATGCGAGTCAACCTATAGGAGGTCGTCTGCATCCCAATCTTGATTAGTATATGCGGAAGGCGAACAACTAGCCAAAGGGACAACATCAAGTGCCAAAATTAGGACAAAGCTATCTAACCCTTTTCCCACACTAAGTGTAGGATAAGGATGGGCCGAGATGGGTGATGAGAATGAGCTCCTTGCAATAAAGAGAATGATTTTCAATGAATGTAAAACATGTAATAGTGAGGATGCTATGGTCCTACAACTATTACATGGAAAGGAGCAAAATGCATGCTTTTTTAGTCAAGTTGATTCTTAGAGGGTTCAAACTTCTTCAATACTTTCTTTAAAGGAAGACAATTATTAGTGTGATTTCTAAAGAATCTATGATAAGAAAAATATGGTTTATTTTTATTAGTTTGTCTTTTGGTTAAATTTTCACATTTAGGTGGTAATTTGATTAGTTTTCAACATAACAAAGCATAGAAGATCATCTCAGTTTTGGATAGTTGTAATAGGTTATAAGGAGATTAAGGAGGTCCATACAATTTTTGTAACTGAAACTTTTGATATCCATGCACTCTTGGTTTCTTCTTCTTTGGTATGATAATTTTGTTGTCATAAATTTATTCTTCTAACTACAAATCCTTTCCTTTTTCAGAAAAAGGATGTGTTAGGAGTAGTAAAGTGATCAAGAGTTGTGTCTTTGTTTCTCTTATGTGTGGTAAGTGTACTAGAAGCTGGTTGAGGGGGAGGAAATATTTTATTGATGAGATAATCCAAGCTACATATAAACTCTATCCCCTTTTCATATTTAAGTAGCTTTCATAAGTTTACTATAAGGAGAATGACATGGGAAACAATAGCTTCATCTCTCACAAAGTCTTGTAAAGTTTGTAATTCTTCATCTAATAATTGTATGTATTCTTGTGGAACATGAACATCATGCACATTGGTTGTAGGTAGGGAAGTTAATGGAAATGAGGTGTGTAGGCTATGATCCATAGGGGGTTGATTATCAACACTATTAGTGAAAGAGTTAGAAAACCCAAGATCCATAGTGAATGGTGTATCATGGGATGGCATGAGTCTTGAAGTTCATCTCACAAAAATATTGCTAATAAGACACCAAGTTGTAAAGATCATACAAGATTCACAAACTCAATGTCAACCCAAAATGGAAAGAGGTTTAAATGCAACTCAATGACCTAGAATGCAATATGTGAATGTTTAAAATAATGTCTTGTGAATGCAATTTTGAAATAACACAATGCACTAATTTTATCAAATGAAGCTAAATATGTCCAAATTGAAGAAACAAAATTTCTGCAAACAAAAATAGATATCTAAAACAACAAACAAAATTACGAAAATGAATATTTTAATGCCCAAAAACTTAAAAAATACCTTGATCAGGGACTCATTTTTCCTAGGGAGAATGGGTCCTAGATTAGGGTTTTTAAAAGTGTTTCTATAGATTTTTGAGTTAATTTTAGTGGTTTCTAGATTCTTATTTGATACAACAAGTTATAGTTTTAATTTTCTATGAATTTAATGTTGAATGCAAGTGTAAAATGTGATAAAATGACAACCTAGAAAACCCAATTTGATATGCAATTTTATTTGAATTTTCAAATGCAAATGAATATGATGTAATTCTATGTAAATGAATTGCAAAATGGTTGATTTTTTTTTGTATTTTTTAGATTTAAAGAATGCAAAGATGCAATCCTAAAAAACCCTAGATGCAATGCAAAGTTAATGCAAACTACACACCCTAAATGAGACTCAATTCAATGCAAAGATATGAAAATGAATGCAAGATATAAATATAGGGTGAAAAAGGAATCCAAAATTAGAAAATGTAATGATCAAAATCAGGTTCACCATAATGAAACAAAGAAAAATAGGCTACTTTTTTTAGCAAAATGGATTGATGAATAACCCTATTTTCCACTATTTGACTCAAGAAATGAGATCCAAACAATGAAGTGACTTTCAACCAAAAGGTGAGTCAAATCAAGGTATGGATATGCAAATTTATCCTTTTATGCAAGGACGAGGGTATGAGTCAAGTAACACTTTGGGGAGAGATTAAAACCATCAAACAAACTCCCAAATGTAAGCTATAAGATGCAAATAGAAGACTATTGTTGATTTAAGATAGCTTTGGTCATATATAAATGATGATTGCATTCATGCATCATCATCATTTATATTTAACCAAACTGTTCTTAAAATATAAAACCATCAAATAAGTTATTCAAATTTTAGATGATGATCGAAATTTGCAAATGGATAAATCAGAATTCATATTAGATGATTGTTGTTTGTTAAATACACACATCTCAGTCTATGGATAACACCGAATAGTTTCAGTTGTTAAGGGAGCCCGCACGCTCAAGGGACACGCCCCATGAGCGGACGTGTCTCCACTTTGTGGAGATACGTCCTCTCATGAGACACGTCTCTCCTTGAGGCGTGTCTCCCACATATAAATGGGACTTCATTCCCTTATTTGCAAGACATTGAAATCTATAAATGTTCTACAATCAGCACATTTGATACAAAAGAAATATATCTGACTTAAAATTCTAGAATAGAATTTCAAACTTAGAATTTCCATAGGTTCTTTTAGGATACAATCTGATAAGATTTGATTAACATTTACATGGTATCAGAGCCAAGTTGAGTGAATCCAAATCAAATCTAGATATCAGATTACTTAGAAAAAATTCATATTTTTGAAAAATTGAATTCACATCACATTCTTCATAATGTCAAGTGTGATCAGATTTGAAGATTGTCTTGAGGGAGAAAACAACTTCACCTCATGGAAATTCAGAATCATGATGATTCTCAAAGAAAATAAGTTAGACTCATTTGTGAGAGAAAACAAGAGGGAACTAGAGGATGATCCTGAGAAAACTCAATGGATTGAGAATAATTAAAAAGCCATGAAAATCTTAGTAGATGCAGTTAGGGACCACATAGTACCTATTATAGCAAAACATGAAACTCCATATCTAATGTTCAAATCCCTTAAGAGCACCTATGATATAAACAACACTAGTAGGACTCTTGCATTAAAGAGGCAAATCAACAATGTCCAAATAAACAAAGGAGAAACTATTAATGCATACTTCATGAGGATCATTGAACTAAGGGATCAATTATCTACAATTGGATATCAAATTGATAGCAAAGAGTTAACACTAATTACACTAAGAGGCCTACCAAACTCATGGGAGTCATTTGTTCAAGGAATAAGTGTGAGATCTAAACTCACCAAGTTTGATAGGCTAAGAATAGACTGCCTTCAAGAGGAAACAAGACTCTCAACAAAAGAAAACAAACAAAAATCCATAGATGAGGACATTCAAGTGCTCAACACATCATCTAATAAAAAGGGGTAAGAAAAACTCTTACAAGAAAGGATCATTTAAGAGAAAGAGAAATTCCCATGGAAAAGGATCATTCAAGAAGAGGAAAGACATCTCTCAAGTACAATGTTTTAGATGTGATCAATATGGGCACTATGTAATGAAGTGCCCTGATAGATCAAAACAACAAGCATCATTTGCTAAAGTAGGAAAGTCAAATTCAGACCATGATTCTAAGAAATTTTTATTCTATTCAGCCTTATCAAGTCAAGTATCTAACAATATCAACAACTGGGTGATTGATAGTGGTTCTTCGAGGCACATCATAGGGTTTAGAGAACACTTAGACACTATGACTGAAGAGACTGATGAAGAAGTAACAATTGGGGATGATTCTGCACATCCAGTAAAAGGGGTTGGAACTTGCTCCATCACATTGAAATCCAGTCTCTCCCTTCAACTCAGTGGAGTTTTATTCGTACCTGGAATAAAGAGGAATCTAATATCCATCTCTTCTCTTGAAGACAATGGATATAGGGTTACCTTTATGGATGGGAAAGTTCTGGCATGGCCTAAGAACTCAACTATAAAGAAAGCTCTAACCATAGGTGTAAGACAAGGTTATCTTTATAAACTATGCACTGAAGTCAAGCAAGCCCTTACCCTTGATACTTCTGATTCAAATGAAATTTGGCATAGAAGATTCTAGGACACCTTCATTTCCATGCCCTATCTTCCATAGAAAAACTTGTAACAGGATTACCTAAGTTAAAACCAACTCATGAAGGAACTTGTAAAGGTTGTGCCCTAGGAAAGAATACAAAGGGATCCTTTCACAATAGCTTGAGAAAAAACCCAAAATGTATTAGAATTGTTCCACTCTGATTTATGTGGACCCATGTCTGTACCCTCCAAGGTAGGCTTCCTATACTATGTCATATTTATAGATGACTTCTCTAGGAAGACCTAGATTTACTTTCTTAAGTGTAAAGAGTCAATAGAAATCCTTAAAAGGTTCAAGGAGTTCAAAGCTCTTACTGAAAACTTCTCTAGGAAGAAAATAAAAATCTTAAGGACAAAAAATGGGAAAGAATACACCTCTGAAATCTTTAAGGAATTCTACATGAATGATGGGATTAAGAGGGAGTTTAAAATAGCCTACAACCCTCAACAAAATGGGGTTGCTGAAAGGAAACACAGAACCATTGTAGAAGCTGCAAAAGCAATGTTGCTTGACCAAAACATTGAAACCTCATTATGGGCAAAAGCCTCTAGAACTACAATCTACATCCAAAATAGATGTCCTCATTCTCACCTAGATAAAAAAACTCCTGAAGAAGCATTTACTATCCTAAGACCTGATATTAGTCACTTTAGGATTTTTGGTTGCCCAGTCTATATTCATGTGCCCAAGGAGAAGAGATTCAAACTAGTACCTTCTAGAAAGAAAGGGGTATTTATGGGATATAGTGAAACCTCCAAGGCCTACAGGATATTCATACCTTGGCAGAAATAAATTCAATTGAGTAGAGATGTCATCTTTAAAGAAGACATTGCATTCAAAAGGGCAAGAAGTTCTAGTGAGATAGAAAATTATTCCCCTAGGGTATTAGAAGTGGAACCTACTCCTAAGATTCAAAGCGAGTATCCTGAGGAAATGCCAAATGAACTTCAATCTACTTCAGATGAGAATGCAAATGAAAACATCAAGAAGAGGCCACTTTGGGCTAGAAAGATGATCAAAGAAGCTGAGAATCTTGCAGCACCCAAAGGAACATTTAGGGAGAGTAAAATACCCAAATGGTTCTCAAGCTATGTTGCTCTAATGAATGACATCATAAATTCAGAACCCACCAGTGTTTTAGAAGCCTTCAGACATCAAGTATGGAAGGATGCTATGATGGAAGAGTATCAATCCATTATAAAGAATGATGTATGGGATATAGTGCCTAGACCAAAAGAGAAATCTGTTGTCTCTTCTAAATGGCTCTTCAAAATCAAACATGCTGCTAATGGCAGTATAGAAAAACATAAGGCACATTTTTTGGCAAGATGTTTTTCATAGAAGGAAAGCATTGATTATGAAGAAGCATTTGCACCTGTTGCCTGTTACACATCTGTGAGAGCAGTGATAGCCATTGCAGTAGCTAAAGGCTGGAAGATCCATGAAATGGATGTGAAAATTTCCTTCCTAAATGGAACCATTGAAGAGGAAGTCTATCTAGAATAGCCTGAAGGTTTTGTGATACATAAATCTGACTCACATGTATGCAAACTAAAGAAAGCACTCTATGGACTTAAACAGGCACCTAGGGCCTCGTATGGAAGAATTAACAGCTACCTCTTGGGACTAGGATTCTCCAAGAATGATGCAGACCCAAATCTTTACTTTAAGGTAATCAAAGGAGATATGTTAATAATTATTTTATATGTTGATGACCTGCTGATAACAGGAGAAGATCACCTCATTGCTCAAGGAAAGAAGGATCTAACTTCAGAGATTGACATGAAATACTTGGGAATCTTACACTACTTCCTAGGTTTAGAAGTATGGCAGAAATCAGATGGCATCATACTAAATCAAGGGAAGTATACTATTGATATTCTGAAGAGATTTGGAATGTTGGATTGTAGACCCATGTCTATACCTATGGAAACCAACCTTCACAAACTAAAAGAAGCAACAACAAAATCTAAGTGTGCAGATACCACTCTATATAGACAAATGATTGAATCATTGATGTACCTGGTTAACACCAGACCTGATATTTGCTATGCAGTGAATGCTCTAAGCTAGTTCATGTGTGAGCCAAAGGAAATTTACCTTATGGCTGTGAAACATATATTGAGATATCTTCAAGAAACTATTGGATATGGTCTTCTTTACAAAAATAATCAACTAGATCTACATGGATACTTTGATTCAGATTGGGCTGGAAGTGTAACCGATCAGAAAAGCACATCAGGATGTTGCTTCAGTTTGGGATTGGCTATGATCTCTTGGATCTGCAGAAAACAGTCTTCAGTAGCTCAAAGCTCAAAAAAAGTTGAATACATTGTAGCCTCTATGGGGGCAAGCGAAGCAGTATGGCTCAAGAAATTGCTTGTGGGACTCTTTGGTGAGCCCTTGAATCCTACTATCATTCATTGTGATAATCAGAGTTGCATCAAACTCTCTATAAATCCAATATTCCATGATAGATCTAAGCACATTGAGATCCCCTACCATTATGTAAGAGACATGGTAGAAAGGAATGTGATTCAGTTGGATTATATTAGTACAAATGATCAAACAACAGACATTCTCACCAAAATCTCTCCCGAATCAAGGTTGAACACTTCAGGAAGAAGCTTGGTATGATTGAAATGTAATTTGATATTATGTTTGAAATTCAAAATTGTTTAGAAGTTGTACTAATATATTTAAAGATGTTTAATGTGTAAACTCTTTTGTTATGTGTGTGACTCCATGAACTTATGGGCCTTCTCCCCCTATGTACATTATTGAAAGGTGATGATATTTCTAATAATGAACACTTGTATGTGACATTGTAAAGTGACGACTCTACAATGATGAGTTGAACTATCATGATAGATATCATGTGACTTGATATCTGTGGACATGTCATGATAGTATCTCTTGGACACTTTGATGGATATCATGGGACTTGATGTCATTTGAAGATCATTGTGATCCTTAAAGAGATAATCATGGTGGATAACTATATATATTCATGGATATGCCATGAATTATTATGGTAGACATAATGTGACTTGATGTCAGTGCACATACCATAATGAAGATGTGATTATGAAGAATGTCATGTGACTTGACAATCCTGAGAAAACATATCATATCTTCGATATCACGTGTGAAGGTGATATCTCCACTTATTTGATTTGGAATATCTTCCCTAGCTAAGAGGGAGTGTTGATTTAAGATAGCTTCGGTCAGATATAAATGATGATTGCATTCATGCATCATCATCATTTATATTTAACCAAACTATTCTTAAAATATAAAACCATCAAATAAGTTTTTCGAATTTAGATGATGATGATCAAAATTTGCAAATGGATAAATCAGAATTCATATTAGATGATTGTTGTTTGTTAAATATACACATCTTAGTCTATGGATAACACCAAATGGTTTTGGTTGTTAAGGGAGCCTGCGTGCTCAAGGGACACATCCCATGAGTGGACGTATCTCCACTTTGTGGAGACACGTCCTCTCATGAGACGCGTCTCTCCTTGAGGAGTGTCTCCCACATATAAATGGGACTTCATTCCCTTATTTGCAAGACATTGAAATCTATAAATGTTCTACAATCAGCACATTTGATACAAAATAAATAAATTTGACTTAGAATTCTAGAACAAAATTTCAAACTTAGAATTTCCATAGGTTCTTTTAGGATACAATCTGATAAGATTTGATTAACATTTACAACTATACTTAAAATTGATGGAAAAAAAAATCAAAAGGAAGATCTAGAAAAGGGAAAATGATGTGTACCAGTCACCAAAAGTTACTTTTTGAAGCTCACTAAGGACTCATTTACCCTATGGCGAATGGGTCTTGGCTAGGGCTCTGCAAAAATCATTTTTGGATTCTCTTTTTCTATGTCTACACTCCTAGATTCTTGATTTCCACTATTGGACAACTGAAAATAAATCTTGTAGAAGAGTTTCCATGAAATAATAACTTTTCTTACAACTTTGACAACTTTGCAACTTTCTTCAAAGGATCTTCCACCTCATAACTTGTAAAACAAACACAAGAGTAGAAAAATGTTGTTTTTGGTGATGGGGGTTTTGTCCGAGTCAAACCCTATTTGAGTATTTAAACTTTGAAATGAAATGAAATAGCATGAAGGAATGATGAATGAACAACCAATGTCACCACTCACCAAACCTTTTTTTGAACCTTCGATTGTAAATCTGCAACTCGAATGAAGTGGCCTCAATGGATGTGAATCTTGATCATGAAACTTGATTTGAAACAATGCCTTTGAATACTTGAATAGATCTTGAACTCTACATCACCATATTAGCTCAAACAACATGCATGATGCAAGGAATATTTGACATGACAATGGAATCTTGATTGCTGAAATAATATTACATAAATCTTCTCTTGAATGCCTTGAAAAATCTCTTGAAATGATCTTATAATTCTCTTGTGAAAGTACTCTTAACTTGCTTAAAATATTCCAACTTAAACATAGTAAATGACTTCTTATTTATACATATCTTAGATTAATTCCTAAAATTCAAATATCACAAGCCGACATTTCAATATAATTTTGAAATCATTAAAATACCATAAAAAAACATAGTTTGAATTTAGGTCCTATGCCTATTTGATGACCCATTCACCCTATGGTGAATGGATCCTAGGTCACATACCTAGGACACACTTTTCTCAATGTTAAACTTTATGCTATGGAATTTATGAATGTCAGGTTTTATCCTTTAGAAAATACAATTAATTAGGCTTGGATTTGAATTAAAGGGGCCAATTAAGGAAAATTAACCTCAAATAATTAATGAAGCCCTAAATTAGTGTGAAAGTATAAAGGTAGACCTTACAACACCAAAAATAAGGCACAATTAAGTCCATTTTAATTAGAAGGCCCTAAACTTAATGCGAATATGTAAAACATATATTACAACACTAAGTTAAGGCATCATTTAGCTCATTTTATTTAATATTTATTCGCAAATTAAGTATGAAAAAGGGATACTTTTTCCTACACTAAAAATTTTAACCTTTCAAAAAGAAAAACAATTTTTTTATCAAGTTTGTACACCTCAAACAACCAACCAAATTGAACCTCAAGTTGCTTCCATAAGTCCAACTCCATACTGATTTAGACCAAAAGATAGGAAATTAACTCAATTACCTAAAACTCTCCATCCGGTCATGTTACAACGCTTGAGTAAGAACCTAATCCAATTGCCTCTTGTTAAACCCATGGACACAACCAAACCTTTACCTCCAAACTTCAACCCAAATACCTTTTTTCAATATCATTGCACAAGTTGACATGATACAAAATGAAGCATGGATCTTAAACATCAAGTTCAATACCTCATTTTTCTAATCACATCTAGTTGGGTGGTGTTAATGATCAAGGGAATAAGTTTGTTGCCCCACCTAACCAAAACTTGCAAATTTTTATGAATCCTATGCCTAACCATTCATCCAAATTTTTGCAAGCTTGTGATATCAAGAATTATGAGATGAATGTTGATAAGACTGATGATATGAGTGATGACATGAATGATCAAAATAATGAAGATAAGGAGGTAGATAGCATGGTTTCTTTAATAGATGTTCAAGCTCATAAGGGACAAACAATTGTGTTAGCCGATATTGCTTTCACTAATAGTGATGCACCTAGACATACACCTAATGGTCCTCTCTACATTTTCATCCATATTAATGAAAAACTATACAAGGAATACTCATTGATCTTGTGTGTGTTGATAATTTGATCACTGAGGAGTTCTTGTTTGTGCATGACATTTATCAAGATTCTTATGAACAATCAAAAGCATGGATAAAAATTCTTGATGGTTTTGCTCACCCTATGATTGGTTCCATCACTCTTCCTCTTAAAGTTGGACCTAAATAATTAGGTGTCTCATTCTCTATCATCTCGAAATCAAACCAATTCCATGTGAAGCTAGGATATCCATGGCTATGTTGTATGAATTTTGTCACATCAATTATTCACAAGTGCATAAAGTTCCCCTTTAAAAATGAGATATTTGCAGTTCATCATAGTTAGTTTAATCTTTTGACTTCTTGTGGGAGCTTTCCATTGAATTTATTTTGGCCTAAACCTCTAGAACCTATTAAGCCTCGTGAAGATTTCTTTTTCAAGTCATAGAAAAAGTTCAAGGAAAAGTACATAACAAAGTTATCTCTTAGAAATGTTCATTAGAATGATAGGTCCATGGTTGTTCCTCCTCCCCTACAAGTTATAGATGAACCTAAGCTTGGATCAAAACCCTTCCAACTAACCAAGGTAAACGTTCTATAGTTCCCCCAACCATATCCTATAAAAGGCCAAGAGACAATCACATGTTTCCTTTTGTTCCTCCAGAGATAAAACAAGTGTATAGACCTAAAGAGACAATGGTTTCCTTACCCCCAATGGTTCCTTCAATTCCTCCCTTACAGGAAGAAAATAAATCAATGGTCAAGAAACCCACTCCTACCCCATCAAAAAATGAAAACCATACAAGAAGAAACTGAAATGCTAAAGAGCATAAGCATAGGCATTGTGCTAGCACTTGTCAATTGGAAGAAAATATTAAAATAGTGAATGATAATCCAACACCTATGGAAACAACTCAAGAAGAAATACAAATTTCCCCAAAAAAATACTTGGAACCAAAACAAGAAGTGAAACAAGAATATTCAACTACAATTGTCATAAAACCTCCCATTGTGATCAATTTGGATGATGATGATTAAATTTCTAAAATTGATTAAGAGGTGCATAATAATCTCAATATTTTATTTTCAAAGAAATAGATCTAAAAAATGTAATGATCCTCCTGATGAGAGTGATCTTCTATGTATTACACCTAGAGATTCTCATAATATTATACTTGATGTAGTCCCTTTAGCTAGTTTTCAGCCTTCCATATTGTTGGTATATGGAGCCTAATCAAACTCAGAGGTTAATTTTTCCCCACTTTTATTGGCATGGTTTCCCTCAAAATTATTTAATGGGGGTTTGGGGGCAGCGTCCCTTGTGGAGTCCAAGGGAAGCACCCTTGGAGCACTCCCTATCATGATACAGGGTAGAGTCGAGGGGCAGCACCCCCATGGCGGCTTGGGGGCAGTGCCCCCGAAACCTCTCATTATTTTTTATTATTTTATAAAGGTGTCGGGAGTTATTTTTCTATTGGCTGACATAAATAAAAAAACCCTATTTTGTAACCAACATAAGTCTTGATAAAAGGCTAAGGGTAAGGGTTTCCATGGATATTGTATTGTATCATTTGCATCGGTATTGAGTTGCAAGGATTGTGGGTTTTAATTGGTTCGATTTGCTAGATAATAATATTGGAATCTCTGTTGGTGGATGTAGCCTGAGTTTGGGTGAACCACGTTAAAAATTGTCTCTCACTATTATTATTTGTGTTTTTCATTCCTCTATTTAATATTTATTTGCATTTAATTTATCTTTTCTGCATGCAATTCCTAACACATATATGATGAGCAAGATTGGGATATAGATGGCATACTTTAGGTCAACTCACACATGTGATATTCCTTTATGTGTGTTTCATGTATTCTTTGTGTTTTCTTTTACATGATGTGATCTCTCGTGTTGTGTTGCTTGGCGTGTCTTTATGTTTGTGAGTTTCTTTGGATGACCCTTGTTTCTCCATTGGTGGAAGAATACAAAGGAAACTAACCTATTGTGACATTTTTATATTTGTATCTTCATACTTCTATATGTCGTAAAATTTATCTTGTGTTTTCCTTTTGGGATGATACAAGGCATTGAAACATTTAGGTCTCTTCCATGTTGACCCAAAAATTATTTTGTCTTCTCTCTCTATGTGTCATTCCTCTAATGTGTTTGTTGTTCCACAAGTATTTGGGGAATGATATCAGTTTCGAGCTCTATTATATCACTATAGAGAATATGTATACTAACCCTAGATCTATAGATCCCTTATGTGTTCATACTATATGTTATTTATTGTATTGCATTTGGGAGTAATCCCCTATCATGGTGTAGCTTTATTTGGAAAAATGCAATTGGCATAGGGATTTTCAAATAAGCTTTTGAGAATTTTGTTATATAACATTTATCATTTTCTACTTTTAAGTGATTCCACACAATAGGGTGTTTTGCAATTTCTTTAAAGTGGGGGAAAACATTGGTATTATTTTTCTTCGCTTTGTTCACAAGGGTTGGACTTAGTGGTTTGTTAACATTGACATTGAAATTTTCTTTACATCACTTTGTTCACATGTGTTGAATTTAGTGTAGTGTTGGCATAGAATTTTGATCATTTTGTAGCACCTTATCAAGGTTATCAGGAAGTATACACTCTTGGTATTATTATGGGTAAACACCTAGTAAAAAGTGATCCTCAATAGACCTAGTGTGCTTTTTTTTTTCTACCTTGTATTTGAGGCTCACCTTATTAAAAGAGATCCTCACTAGCTCATGTGCCTTCTAGTTTGTGATTCACCTAGCAAATATTAGACTTTGCTATTGTGTGAGTCATGAACTCCTTTTTTATGGATCCTAACATAACACAAATTATCAACCCATACCTTACTTTTGTATTTCATATTGACATTGGGTATGTGCAGGATCATCATGGAAAAAATAGGCCCTTAAGTGGCAAAAAATTTAGAAAAATCAGTGTTAGGCAACTTAACGTAAAAATTTGAATAAGTTATCTATATTATTTAAAAAATATGTAAGAATAGAATTTGTAGAAAATTGAATGTAGTTTCTAAACTACTAGGTTTATTTAAAATTAAATAAAATCTACTTGGTGAAAATTTGAAATTTCAATGTAGTAGTACTTAAATTTCAGGGAAAAAATAAGTAGGTGTCTGTCTGACCACCCTAACCATAATAAAATGATAATACTTTTTTATAATATTTTATATATAGGTAGAGGACTCATGTCCAGATGTGATGCATATTTTTTGTAATTTTTTTCCAAGTAAATAATTAATTACGAATTTTTTATTACAACTTTTAAAAAATATAAAAACTTGTATGTCTACCACCTTAACTTGGTCAAAAATTCATGAAATTTAATTTTTCTTTTTTAATCCTATAGTATGAAGCATAGAATGTGACTCATGTTTCGGATTCAAAAAATGTGATATCGTTTGAAAGTTATAGATATTTTTCAATTAGCCTATCGATTAGGACTTTAGTCGTAATTCTAATAGAAAATGAATAATAATTATTTACTAAATTCAAATTAAAGCATAATTTATATTGGTGGAAATCTGAGAATATCCTTTAAAAACCCTTTTCGTTTCATCAATTTTGGGTTAAAAAAAAGTCATTAGCCACATACCTTACAAATGCCCATAATATTGCCACTTTTTGGCCCATCATGATCCTGCACATACCCATTGTATGTTAGTGTACGTTATCTTCCTGCATAATCATACATATGTGTGTTCTTTTGTACCTATGTTGGTTTTCCATGGGATCTTGGATTTTGGGGGCCTGATTACCCCTAGATCCTTAGTCATCCTATCTCTTCAACATTTGGACTATTGGACCCCTCTTGTCATAGATTTTCTACTTTAGTGTGAGTATGAGCATAAGTTCATAGTCTCACTAAACTGGAGGCTAAATGTACCATCATAAATTATCACCCTTGACAATTTCACCTTATTTATTGGACCTAATTGAGTATCTAAGTTACTAAATTATGCATCATATGGCCTATTTTTCATAATTTAAAAGGAATTACAAGCAATAATCAATTGTATTTAACTTGTATATTCACACCAACACTAACTAGCCTAGAAAATAGGTCCAAGTCACTCATGCTCTAGGTGTGAGTGTCCTCTTATTTCCCCTCAAAATTGAAATATATCAGTTGTGGTAGTTTAATATTTAAATTTCAAGTGTCCAAAGTCGGCCATCATGATTTAATTTTTAGGAAATAGAATAAATGTCTATAAATGTCTAGTTATTGCATCATTTGAACATCAATTAGCAAGAGGTGAACATTAAGAGAAATTACTATCATCAAGAGAAATTCAAGAGAAAAAATTTCATAGCTTTATTGTAATAATTCAAGATCCTAACATCATGTCAAATATTAAGTGAGTTCATATGTGTTTATGTTATCATTGTTTTGTGAAGGCTAACACTTTTTGTAGGTCTCCAAGAAATTCAACCAAAGCAAGATCCAAGTCCTTAAGGTTATGTGCATGACTTCACTCTTTCAAGGAAGCTATTGAAGGGTGGTGAGTTTCAACACTTTATGATTTCATCATTCCTTCCCATTCATTATCATTTTATCATTGGCATTGTCATTATGGAAGTAGAAAGACTTACATGGGGTTTGACTCAGGTAAGATCCTAAATGGCCCAACATTTCCTCTCTTTATGAATGTATGGATCTCAGGTTTGATGAAGATTGAAACGATCTTGAAGAAATTTCTTCATTGTTGCATTTGAAACTCTACATCTTGTCAATCCACAAAAAAATTAGTTACAAAAATATCTAACAATGTTCTAACAAATTTGCAGGAAGGAATCCTTAGATTAGATCCAACATCAAAGGACCTTGAAAATAGATCTAAAAAATATTTACAATGACACTCATGCCTTAGGCATTTGTGTCCTCCATTTTTTGACCCAAATTCTATGTCTTATGTATTTGCATCAAAACTTTAAAGTACACTATTACCCTGGTAAGATCATTGTATTTCATCGTTAAGAAATTTCCAAATTGGGTTAAGGGTTGGTTGAATCACCTATTAGGTTCTAATTCAATCACATACCTTATTCAAATCCATCAAACCCTCATTCCACTTTTTCATTCCCAATCCATTCACATCTCCCCCACACATATATTTCCACAAAAAATTGGGAAAGGTGACAAATCCTAAGGTGAAAACTCAAAGGTTTCCCTTTCCCATTGTTTCAAAGTGATCACATTACCCATCAAGGTAGTACATGTGACTTTACAAACACCTATTTATGTTATGCCAAGACCTCTTTCATACAATCTGCTCCTAGGTAGACTGCGGATTCATGCCATGAAGGGAGTCCCATCTACTCCTAACCATGAGATTAAGTATGAATATAATAACAAGATATAAATAGTTGAATAAAATGAAGCAAGTTATAATTTAAAAGTTGAGGCTGAGCATAATAATTCCAACTCTCTTAATGCTTTGATTCCAACTTCAAAATTAGAACCCATGATGAAACATTTGGATGGTGATTGGGGACCATTATATTTTACATCTTGTTTCAAAGAAGAGGCCAAAATATTGCCATCAAATTCCAAATAACTTGATGATAATCCTAAATGCATAATAAAACTCTTAGATGATGATTGGGGTTCATTAGATTTTACATCCTCCTTTATGGGAGAATACAAAATCTCACAATCTTAACCTAAAGAGTCTTGTGTTGTATCTAGTTCTATATCAACAAATCCAAAAACATTAACCCATGATGGTGATGGGGGATCTTTAACTTCATTGCATCATGAGTGTAAGATGCATAACTTTGAAAATATTAAAAAGGATTTTCATGCTTGGGAAAATTCTTCTTAGGAGAATGTAGACATGACCTCTTCATCTGAGTTGGAAGAAAGTTATCACCTTAAATACAAAATTATTTCTAAATATGGATATAATGTAAATGTGGAACAAAATGATAGGAATCAAGAGAAGTCCTTATAGTACTTTTCTAAGTAGGTCTAGGATTCTAACCTTCATATCCATCTATGCTTGATCATCTTTTGTATGTATGACATCTAGTGCTAATAAAGAAAGCTTTTCTTCACAAGAGAAAGAAATGTCTCCTACTTCTAATCAAGAGAATATTTTGTTGAGACTTCTCAAAGTCCATCTAATATCTCTCCCTCCAAAAACATTAAAGAAATTTTATAATAAAAACACATTTTGTACATATCATCGAGTGCATGGTCATTATATCAATGAGTGTTAGGTCTTGAGTAATAAAATAAAACATATTAAGGATTGCGGTGCTCTTCCTTATGTTGATGCACCTAATTCCTCTTATCAATAATGATCTTCATCCTATCATGTTGCTCATCACTATGTGGAATTTGTAGCTTTATGTGTTTTGCTCGTTACCATTCATGATCGTACAATCTTAAGTGCAACCATATTATTCATGGAAGCAACATGATAGTACTTGGTGTGGTTTTCCTTGTCTCTATGCTTTGGAAGCAAGGATAACTAGTATTGGGAGGCATGTATTATTTTCAAGGATCCCCTCTTCACCTCTTTCTCCTTTAAATACCAACATAGCAAGTATGTTGATATTTTAAGGGGGGAATAACATTGGAATTTTTTTATTCACTTTGTTCACATGTATTAGATTTAGTGGTGCATTGATATATGCTTTTTTGCTTCACTTTGTTTACATGTGTTGAACTTAGTGTCACATTGGCATAGCATCTTGATTATTTTTGTAGAACCTTATCAAGGTTATTAGGGAGTATAACTCTTGGTATTGTTATAGGTACACACCTAGTGAATAGCATAATTCACTATACCTAGTGTGTTTCTCATTTTTCTACCTTGTCTTCAGGGCTAATCTAGTGAATATCGAACTTCACTAGCTCATGGTTCCATTTGTTTATGATTCACTAGGAAAATATCAGACTTTGATATTGTGTGAATCATGAACGCCTTAACATTTCCACCTAACATAACACAACTTGCTTGCTAGTGGAGCCATGTGTTTCAGGATTCTTTAGCATAACACACCTTGCTAGACTTGTGGAACCCATCATATTGCATGGACACCTAACATAACACAACTTTCTAGCTAGTAGATCCATGTGGCTCATATGTGATTTTACATCCTTGTGAGAGCATCGTTTTGTTGGACAACATAATTGATGGATGACATTTGGTATTTGAGATAATTTAAGACTAAGGTCTCTTTACCTTACTAAATCGAATCCCTTTAGTACTAACCTTTTTTTTATTGTTTTCCCTTTCGTGTGTCTTCTTTGTGTTTTCATTGTGTTTACATTGTGTTTATGTTAATTGTGTTGTCATTTATATTTTATGTTATATCATGTGTTTTCATCATGTATGCTTCATATTTTTTGAAATGTATGTTTGTGTATATTTTCCTGCTACAGTTCACTTCACATGTGTGTGTTCCTTTTTCCCTATGTTGTTTTTTCATAGGATATTGGATCTTGGGGCTTGCACACTTCCCCTAAATTCATAGTCATCATAATGTTGGAAGTTGGAAGTCTGTCATTAATGATACAATTCGAAAACATGACCATGAGGTGTATATAATTCTTGATCTAGTGTTATCATTGATTTCAATATTGATGTGATCATTCTAGCATAGATTGGAAATAGTTCTGGTGACATATGTACAGAGCAAGCTAGACCAAAAAATATGGTTATACAAGAAATTGGCTGTGTATTTCGTCTAGCAGTTTTATAGTTCAATGCATTAGCGTTTGGGTTCACACTCCACCACAAGTTGGTATAACCCTCTGTAATTCTAACTATAGTTTTGAGATCGTCAGATGCAACTACATTCAAGATTTGGTGACATTTTGTGAAGTATTCTAAAATATATGAATGATAGATTAGTGTGGGAGATTATACATTTCTTCACAGATAATTATTTTGTTTTGTGATGACGAAGATAAAATAATAGATGTCGGATGAGTAGGAATTCAAAGGAATATTGATTTTTGAAGTTGCACATTTGGTGAATTATATGTGCACATGAAGGTTTTGTGTTTAGGTCTATTTTTGGGATGACCTAACATGTTTTATGTTTTGGAAAGTGTAAGCAAGTAACTTTATCTTATGTAGGATTTATATTAGGTCTATGTCGACCTATCTTGATGTGAATTGAATTTTGAATCAAGGAAAAAAGTGTGGATAATTTTTTTTGAGGATGGAATGCTTAATTTTGTGTGTTACTTCTAATTAGGCCAACCTAATTGAAGTTACACTTGATATAGATATATATAGGATATTAACTTCAAATTTTTAGAAAGTAAAAGATGAGAAATATAGGATGATGAAGAGATAGTAGATTGCATGTGAGTATTAAGAGATATATGACATGTATGGTGCTTCACCTACATGTGTGTGATGCAAAATTGAGAAAATTGTGAATAGAGAAAAGTATTGATTCAGATTAGTGATAAGACCATTTTATACTTCATTGGAACTATAATCCACTGAACCATAGAAAATGGGGTTGAAAGGACCACCTATTCTCTTCAGGTCACTCAATAATGTCCTAGGAACCCAAATTGGATTGACTATCAACCCCAAAGGGTGAGTCAATTCTCAACAAGGAGGACCTAGGAGGGGTTCTTTTAAGCTTTGAGGGGTTCACCACCAAGCAAAAGCTAGGAAAAGACAACTTATCATTCAACTCACAAAACCTAGTAATCTAAGCTATATGATGAATGCAAATGATGAAATTATGCAACAAGTTAGGATATGTGTACCTCGGAAGTCTGGAAATGTAACGAGGCTTCTAAAAATGCAAAGAAGCTGTCAAAATATGTTATGAAGGACTAAGAAACCCTTACTATCTTATTATTCCCGCTGCTAGTTTTTGGAGAAGATGTGGAATCTTTGGATGCCAGAACACGATCCAAAAGAATCTCTACAAAATTTCACTTGGAGGACTAAGAAACCCTTTCTACTATCTTAGTCCTAATCTAAATTTTTGGAATCTCCAAAAGTAGCACTGAGGCTTGATGTGTGCACTTCCTTCTTCTTTGATCTCAGGTTCTAAAACTTCTAGATTTGGCTTGTAGGTTAGTTTCTGTGAAGATGAAAACTTTTCAACTTTGCACTTCAAATGATCTCCAAGTCTTCAACCTAAATTGGTAATCACAAACACACAAGAGGGGAAAAACTTGTTGATTGTTAGTAAATGGGAGTTTTCCTTGGTCAAACCCCTTGTTGGTAATTAAATCTTTAAATGAAATAAAATAATGGAGGGAAATGATGAATGAACAAATGAAAATTTTACAACTCACCAAACCCTTGTAATAGGGTGCTACAAATATTCTTGAAATGGCTACAATGGATGTGGTTCTTGACTCTTGCTTGAATGATGTTGATCTTTGTTGAAACACTTGCTTGAATCATAAAACCTACATCACAAATGTTAGCACAATAACAAACATGATGCAACAATCTCATTGATATGATGCTTGAATCTTGATGATGGTTCCAAATGCTTGATGAAATGCTCTTGATTTGATAACCTTTCCTTAGGAATGAATACTTGAATGTTTGTTATCTTGTTATGAGAAAATGAGAGAAGGAACCTTGTATTTATACTTATCCATGCTTAATATCCAAAAATTACACCACAACAAACCGACATATGAATTCATTAATTAAAGGAGGCTAAATCCTGCCAAGATTTGAAATTGAATCCTAAAAATACCTTAAGGAGGACTAAGACACCCTAGGTGGCATCTTAGTCCCAAGGCATGAAACTCAGGGAACAAACTCCAAAAAGGGGCCACTTTAAGGCACATCTAAAATCAGGATCCCAAGACCTCTAGGGGATAAAGATTCCCTAGGTGTCTTATTAGTCCCAGTCCAAAAATCAAGGACACACAACCAAAATCAATAAGTTATCATTTATCCATTGATGTTTGTCGGGATTAGCCCAAAAAAGATGTATTTATTAGGCATTTGGATGCAAAATATGACCAATTAAGACAGAAATAAGGATAAACAAAGCAAGGAAGGCCCAAACAAGTGTAAAAATGAAAGCGTATGCATTTTCTTACACTACATTTAGCCCCCACTTTAGTGAGAGGATGAAATTTCTTCAAACTCACACTAAAGTAGCCAACCACACAATCAGGAGGGGTTCCACTGTACAAATTTTAGTAAGATAGGATGACAATAATCAAGAGGGTGGCCAAGCCCCTAGGATCAAGATCCTATGACAAACCAACATAGGCACAAAGGAACACACATGCAAATGATATATAAAGCCATAACCGGATTGCAAGCATACACCATCAAAGATAGAAAAAGGAAAAAGGAAAAATAAAAAGAAAAATGCAATGGATCAAGCTTCAACTGGCCACCTAGTGCATTGTGGACCAAGTCTATGTTGTTTTTCCAAAAAAAAGGTTTACAAGTGGAATGTGTTGTCCACGACACAAACAAAATGTATGCTCACGAGGCCTAGTGAAGCTAGTTGTTCACTAGGTGAGCCTTGAGGGACCATATCAAAGCCATACCTCCATGACTTTAATAAGGAAAAAGAGAAAAATGCATGAGCACAAGGGATAGTGAAGATATGTGTTCACTAGGTGAGCCCCAGGAAACCATATCAAAGCCATACCTCCATGACTTTAATAAGGTACAAAAATAAAATGCAATAAGAAAGCAAGATGTTCAAAGGGATTTTTCTTAGTTCATGAAAGGTCTCATCTTAGGGAAAGTTGTGTTTAACGTCTCTAAGAGAGGACAAATTAAAGAAATATCATGCTCTCAAAGGAAACCAAACCCAATGACACCACCAAGAAAGGAACGCATCGCAGGAAGAAAGAAAATCACACAATGAACCATGAGTGTCAATGTATGCCCCAACTTTAAAGTGGTTGCTAACACCATTGTTGTGAGAAATTTATTTAAAGTAGAAGAAAAAATGAGAGATTACTCGGAAAGCTCTATGCCAAGTCATATGTTTCCAATAAGCTATGTCATGAAATAGGAAAGAAGGGAAGGGGTTTCCCCCAAAATTCATAACTCAGTGCATCACATCCGAGCCAACTTAAGGCATGTCGTCCACATCATAAGCCTGCTCTTATATGTACATGAAAGGTGGTCAACTAGCCAACATAGGCAACGACAGGTGACATACAAGAATAAGGCTACTTAACCCCTTTCCCCCACTTAATGTATGACAAGGGTGAGCCAAAATGATTAACGAGAACATGCTTGTGTAAAAATTAGTATCAATTAGAGGAATTAGGTGGTTCAACACAAGGAAGAGCACCACTATCATGTCTCAGACTTTGATGCCGTTTTGTCCATGGCTTTGTGTGGATTTATTTTATGAATGATGGTGTGTGTTAGAGTAATATGATATAATACAATGCTTTGGTGTGTGGAAATGTGAGAAATATGTACTTTTGAAATTGTGAACGCATTTTATTTTGAAAATATGCAAGATAGAACAAAATAGAAGTATTGATTTAATTATTGCTTTGATTTATATCTCTATATCAGTTACTAATACAATTTTGTTGTTGCATGCCTGAGTGCACTTGAGTTGCAGGTGGTCGAAGACCAAGAGTGTGATTGAGGAAAGAAGGCTAGCTTCCCGATAGGGTAAAAGAGGAAGAACTCTCGGTCACACACACAACACCTAAAATCATATAGTTGCATTTAGGCAATGTCTGTTTTAATTTGATTGTTTTGAGTTACTTACAAAATAAGTAATAAATGGTTTGAATAAATAAATAATAAAATAAAAACATAAATATAAATTAATTATTAATTGTAGTTTTAAAAGATTTATGATTTTTAAATCTATCTTAATTAACAAGCCAAATGGAATATGTATTTATGGAGTAAGTATTTTTGAATTACCTATCCAACTTTTTGTGCAAATAATAGAAAATCTTTTATTATATTATTTTATTTATTTATGAAATTGAAATAAAATTGAAATATTTTAATTGCATTTGTCTTAATTTCTAATTTCAAGATTAGGAGAGAGGAGATTAATATTAAATAGGAAAAAGACATTCCCGAGAAAAATGGGTTCTGGAAATTCTTCTAAAAACAAACAATATTCTCGGCAAGTGGGTATCTCTTTTATTTTTGCATGTAAATGTCTGCCAAGAAGTTTTTCCATCTATCAATTTGGAAGGGTTTGCATGAATTTCAGTAGACGGGATAAGGATTTAAGGTGGAGAGAAGACAGGAGAGGGGGGAAAAAAAAAAGAAGCTTATTCAGAAAAGAACCCGCTCAGGAGAAGCAGACTGAAGGAAATTTTGGGCATATTCAACTGGAAGCTTTTAATCAAGTTTTTCTTTTCCTTCTATTAATCTAGTTTCAAATTTTGGCAACAGTGGGAGAGCTTGTATGCAAAAATTGTGATTTTGTCTGCAAATTTGTGTTTTTAAACTTGGGGAAAACTATCTCTTTTAATTAGTTTACACTGTGAGAAAATTCCCATTTTCTTCCTTTCAAAATGGGGTTTATTCTTTTGCAATCTGTTTATTCTTTTGAAATCTGGGTTTTGTGACTCTGGTATTTTATTGATACAATTCTGTACAGAAACCAGAGAGTAATTATATTTATACATATGTATTTATACATATGATATTAGCGTATATACTTATAAATCCTATTTTGATTTTGAAATTCTTCTTGAATGAATCTGTACGTTGCTATGTTGGGCGGTTCTTTATTTTTCTATTTTGTTTTTGTTAAGGCAAGTATTGGAGGGGAAATGTATCCACAGCCTGTCCCAAAGGAAGGGACGGTGCTGTGGGGAGGCTTGCGCCCTCCACAGGTTACAGCCTGTGGAAAGGGCACGACCTCCTCACAACCCGCGCCCTCCCTATGGGTGAGGCGAGTCCTCCATCCTCCCTTTAGGGAGCTAAACACTACCAGAAACCTTGTAATTTTTGCTTCTTTCTGTATGTGCAACAGTAAAACATGAGAGAAATTATGTATATGTAAATATGTATTTATATATATATATATATACACAGCTATGTAAATATATATATATATAAATAAGTAGATTATATTCAGTCATGCACGCCTCAGAAATAGATTTATACATCCCTGTGAAACATTGAAACTTCAAAAGTATTTGTGATGCTGGGAATGCACTAATAAAGTCTTTGTGTCATGCAAATCTGAAGTCCTTCATTTGGAAAATATGTATAAACTTTCTCACAGTTGTAGATATTCAGATTAAATATATTCTGTATATGAACTTACAGTGAAATGTATAGATGTCAATATGCAAACCTCTATTTTGTCAATAAATAGTAGCAATTTTGGTGTTTAATTCTTTCATTTCTGACTGAGTTCTTTAGTAGGAATGATAAATTTGCATGTTTATATATATATATATATACATAGATTCAAAAATGTCAAAATATAACCATGTAATTCAATGAACACTATTTTTCTTTTTTTGGAAATACTATTTCAGCCAGTGGTAATACCCTGAAAATACCATGATCTACATACATTTTTACATTTGAAAACCAAACTTGAACAAGAACACTCAAGAGAGTAGCTTGGAGTGAGAACAGATTTCATTACTAAACAGAAGAAAATATGCTGAGAAAAGAGAAAATTTTATTTTAATACTGAAACTTTACAACCTATTCTTTTGTTCAAACATGTTAAAATGGAACTCAAAAGATGATTTGAAACTCTCTTTGATATCTAAGTATGAATGGAAATTAGTTTGATAAAAAAATTATGAATATGGATAAATGAAGGAAATTCTTTTTAGAATCAATGAAATGCATGAAGCATATAAGGAAAATGCATAATTTTCTATTTTTGCACTTTTTATTGTACTTTGGTAACTTCCGAGATAGGATGCCGAAGGTGGATCCAAAGAGACGGTAGTTTTACCTTTTCTGAAACTACCACTTGTTTTTATTTATGCTTGGCCAAGCACGTGTACCATTGAAATAGATGGATTTGTTTTTAAAAGCCTAGAAATATATGTATTTGAGTCTCTGCCACCTCCTGTTGTAAGAAATATGTTTTCTCATTTTAGAAATGCATATAGGCACTAGGCATGCATCGAGAGTTCCCTCTTGTTTTACTGTGTTAGGTTGCTAGGCTCCTTATGCAGGGAAGGGGATTTCTTCGAGTTAGGAAGGAACCCGGGGAAGTCATGTACTTCATGGTTGGGCGGAAAAGGAGCCTTAATCACACTCTTGGCCCCAGCTCGCAAGAAGACCGATGGTGTCACAGTGGTTGGAGGATCAAAGTTTTTATCTTATTATTGATGTACTTTTGTATCCTACTGGAATGGCTTGTAAAGCCCATTGTAAAATGTAATTGTATTTGACACTTGTTACTGCAACATTGAAATAGATGTGCTATTAAGATTTTGATGTAACATTGATACAAATGTATTTATTGAAGTTATTGATCTCACTTGAATGTGAATAATTATTTATTGGTTTGTTGATCTCTTTTGAGCATGTATGAATATATTATGTGAAAATGCATTGATATACTTGGCCATGTGCATAATCATGATGAAATGCAAATGTTATATTTTATATACAGCAAATGCAATTTGTTTTAATTCTTTTACATTGAGTTTACTTTGGTAACTCTTATTAATGGCATAATTTTTAAGTAAACTTTAGAAATGGATTGAACAATTTAAAATGCTTTTGCTTATCGAGCAAGCGTTACATTTTGGTATCAGAGCGAAAAGGTTCAACTCTAGGACCTATGCCTAACTACGTATGACATTGTGCTTTAACCAGGGTAACCTTAAATGGAGAGTAGAGTGTACCAGCAGACTGGAGGATCTCGTGGAGATCCCAATGATAAACTGGACCAAATTTTGGCTTTGCTGCAAAGTCAGGGGGCTAGAATTGAGGAACTAGAATAGGAGAGGTGAGTTGGCCATCAAGGGTTAAACACAAATGAAACCAATGGAGAAACAAATGTTGAACCGCCTGGAAATGAAGGAAATCTAAATAGGGTGGCTGAGGAGTTAGGAAAAGACCTAAAGAAGGTCGCTCCTCCAAAATTTGATGGGAAAACCTTTGGAGATGGAGTAGAAGCTTGGGTTATACAGATGGAGAAGTATTTTTCCCTACGCAATCTATCTGATGAAACAAAGGCTGAGTGGGGTTCTTATCAGCTCACCGGTGAGGCTGCTACTTGGTGGGAAAATGAAAGGGCGGATAAGCATTTTATGCATGGGAAGGTAACTTGGGATAAGTTTCTACAGCTGTTCAGAAAGAGGTGGTTACCACAATCTTATTTTGATAAGAAGATGACAGAATTCTAGGTTCTCATATAGGGTGGCATGTCAGTGACTCAGTATTGGGAGAAATTCTCTCACTTGCTCAAGTACGTACCCCAGTACCAGCATGATGAGAGGTTTTGAGTTCGGAAATTTATTTTGGGGCTTAGACCTCAAATTGGGAATGAAATAGATATGCATAATCTAGCCACCATGGATGAAGCCTTTGATTTGGCAATTAAGTAGGAGCACAAGCTGCAGCAAGTTGCTAACTATAAGAAGAGCAAGGAAGCCAAGTATGGCAATAAGAAGTTTCAAGGAAATCATCAGGGTAACAACAATCAAGGTGGTCAGAGCAAACAAGACAATCAAGGGAATGATAATAGGAAAATCAGAAATCTGAAGAGGGATGGTAGTCCTCAGGACCGCAATGATGGAAACAGGAACAATAACAACAAGAGGGAAAATTTCAATAAAAGGAATGATAATAACAGGAGAGATCTTTCTGACAGGCCTAAAGCATCTCGTGGAGGTTGTTATACTTGTGGTGGTGAGCATTATGCCAGTGTGTGCCCTCAGAGGAATAACAAACAGAATAACAGGAGTCGACATCATATTCATGCAGCGGTTGACAATCGCCAAGCAGATTATCAGGCCACTCCTATCCAGCTATCGGGTAAATTGTTTGGATGCCCTATTTCTATTTTGATTGATACTGGTGCTATTGATAGTTTTGTAGATCCTCATGTTTTGACTAAGTTATCAGTTAGACCGAGTTATATGGAAAAATCATGGAAAGTTCAGTATGGAAACCGGGTAGAGAGGAAGGTAGAGCAATGCCTGTATTTCAGTAAAATTGAACTCCCTAACCTTCAAATGCAAGTGAATTTGTATGTAGCACCATTGGGGTCTTACGATGTAATTTTAGGAATAAATTGGCTCTCTGAACATAAGGCCCTTGTTGATTGCGAAGAGAAGTCAATAAAGTGTCTTGATGATAGGGGCAATCATGTGGAGCTTTGTGGCGTTAAAAATCCCTTGGAGCTTAGGCAAGTCTCCGCCATGCAGTTGAAAAAGGCAAGTTGGAAGGGATGCTCTATCTTTGCAATAAAGGTCAAGGACCTTGATGAGAAAGAATCCTCAATTAATGATCATCCCATTTTGAAAGAATTTGAGGATGTTTTTCTTGTAGAGCTAACTGAGCTACCGCCTAGGCGTGTGTTTGATTTTTCTATTGATTTACTACCAGGAGCAGAACCTCAGTCTGAAGCTCCTTACAGGATGAACACGACAGAATTATTTGAGCTTAAGGCCCAACTGGAAGAATTGTTGAAACAGGGATTTATTAGACCAAGCATGTCGCCTTGGGGAGCTCCAGTTATTTTTGTGAAAAAGAAGGATGGGACCTTGAGGTTATGCATTAACTATAGGATGCTTAACAAGGTCACTATCAAGAACAAATACATGCTCCCACGCATTGATGACTTGTTTGACCAGTTGAAAGATGCCAAGGTATTCTCAAAAATTGATTTGAGATCGGGATACCACCAGTTGAGATTGAAGGAAGAAGATATTCACAAAACTACCTTCAGAACAAGGTATGGGCACTACGAGTTTATGTTGCTACCATTTGGGCTAAGTAATGCCCCTGCAGCTTTCATGAACCTGATGAATAGTGTCTTCCAAGATTGTTTAGATAACTTTGTCCTAATCTTTCTTGATGATATCTTGATCTATTCAAAGTCAGAGGAAGAACATGAGAAGCATTTGAGAATTGTGTTGCAGCGATTGAGGGAACATAAGTTGTATGGAAAGATGTCTAAATGTAGTTTCTTCCAATCTGAGCTCCACTATTTGGGACACGTTATTTCAGCAGAAGGGGTAGCGGTGGACCCAGAAAAGATTAAGGCAATTATGGATTGGCCAGCGCCACAGAATGTCTCTGAAGTTTGAAGTTTCATGGGTCTTGCGGGTTATTATAGGAGATTTGTTTAGGGGTTCTCAACAATTGCAGCACCCATCACTGCACTGCAAAAGAAAGAAAAGAAATTTGAATGGAGTGATAAGTGCGAGAGAGCTTTTCAGCTGCTTAAGGAGAAACTCACTACTGCACCCATCCTGGTTGTGCCTGATCCGAATGGCCATTTTATAGTTATTACTGATGCATCAGGGGAAGGGGTAGGAGCAGTTCTTATGCAAGGAGGGCAAGTGGTAGCATATGAATCAAGGAAGTTAAAGCAACATGAACTAAACTATGCACCACATGACTTGGAGTTGGCAGCCATAGTCCATGCTTTATAGATGTGGAGGGATTATCTCTTGGGAAAGCCTTTTGAACTAAAGACAGACCATGCAGGATTAAGATATATCTTCACTCAACCCAATCTTAATGCCCGACAAAGGCGATGGCTGGAATTCTTGAGTGAATATGACTTTGGAATTGAATATATTAAGGGTAAGGAAAATAGGGTGGCTGATGCCTTGAGTAGAAGGAGGCACCTTGCAGCCATGGTTACCATAAAATCAGATTTCAGGTAGTAGGTAGTTCAATCCTCACTTGGGGATGAACATTATGAAAGGGTGAAACAAGCCCTAGGGGTGAATTCCTCGGATCGTTGATATGCTGGTTATGTATTTGAATCGGATGGGATCTTGAGATTCCAGGGGTGGATGTACATTCCTAGTTCTGCAAACTTGAGAGAGTTGGTGCTAGAGGAGTTCCACAATGCACCATACTCAGGACATCCTAGTATTACAAAGATGATGGAAGGACTTAGGCCACTGTACTTCTGGCCAGGACTTAAAAGGGATATTACTTCATATGTAGCCCGATGCTTGGAATGCCAGGGAGTCAACACTGAGCATGTGCATCCGGCAGGACTCTTATACCCTCATAGGGTGCCAGAGTATAAACGGTAGGTTATCACTATGGATTTTATTTAGGGGTTGCCAATGTCTAGGAACCAACATGATACCATCTTGGTTGTGGTGGATAAGTTGACGAAGGTTTCTCATTTCATTCCTGGGAACCTCAAGGACGGTTCAATGGTATTAGCAAGAAAATTTGTTCAGGAAATCTTCTGTTTGCATGGAGTGCCAGAAACGATCATTTCAGATCGAAACACTCGGATGACTTCTAGGTTTTGGATCACATTGAACTCTTCCCTAGGAACTAAATTGAATTTCAGTTCCGCATATCATCCTCAGACCGATGGTCAGACAGAGAGGGTGAATCAGGTAGTAGATCTTCTCCGCATGTATTGTATGGAGCAGCAACATAAGTGGGAGGAGTATTTTCCTTTGGTGGAGTTCGCTTACAACAACTCCTACCATGCTTCTTTGGGTATGGCACCTTTTGAAGCTCTTTATGGACGTAAATGTTGGACACCCATTAGTTGGGATAGGGTGGAAGACAGAGTTGTGATTGGCCCTGAGATGCTCAGAGAAATGGAAGACCAAATGAAGATCATTAAGGAAAAATTGAAACAAGCTGCGGATAGACAAAAAAGTCTAGTAGACAAGAACCGAAGCTTCAGGCAGTTCTCTGTAGGAGATAAGGTCTTTTTGAGGGTTTGGCCGCATAAGAGTTCAATCTCTTTCGGCAAGAACTCTAAGTTGGCCCCTAGGTTTTTTGGGCCCTTTGATGTTTTGGAGGTGGTGAATCCAGTTGCTTATAGGCTTGCTCTACCACCAGCTCTATCCTGGATACATAATATATTTCATGTCTCAGTACTTAATCCCTACCATCCAGATATTGCTAACATACTTGATTGGCGTGCATTGCAAGTTCAGGACCCAGGGGTGATTCAGGTGGAGCCCATCAGGATTCTGGAAGAGCGCAATGTTAAGTTGTGGAACAGGGACATTATGCAGTACAAGGTCCAGTGGGACTAGTATTCGGTGGATAATGCCACCTGGGAGAATGCTGAGGATATAGATAGAGTCTTTCCTCATTTGAGATCTTAGCATACTCTTATTTTCTTTCATGTAGAGACTTATGATATACTGGTATCTAAATTTTGTTGTGTAACTTGCTTTTAGACATTGAGACAATATCTCTTCCAAGTGGGGAAGGATGTCACGTCTCAGACTTTGATGTTGTTTTGTCCATGGCTTTGTGTGGATTTATTTTATGAATGATGGTGTGTGTTAGAGTAATATGATATAATACAATGATTTGGTGTGTGGAAATGTGGAAAATATGTACTTTTGAAATTGTGAACGCATTTTATTTTGAAAATATGCAAGATAGAACAAAATAGAAGTATTGATTTAATTATTGCTTTGATTTATATCTCTATATCGGTTACTAATGCAATTTCATTGTTGCATGCCTGAGTGCACTTGAGTTGCAGGTGGTCGAAGACCAAGAGTGTGATTGAGGAAGGAAGGCTAGCTTCCCAATAGGGTAAAAGAGGAAGAACTCTCGGTCACACACACAGCACCTAAAATCATATAGTTGCATTTAGGCAATGTCTGTTTTAATTTGATTGTTTTGAGTTACTTACAAAATAAGTAATAAATGGTTTGAATAAATAAATAATAAAATAAAAACATAAATATAAATTAATTATTAATTGTAGTTTTAAAAGATTTATGATTTTTAAATCTATCTTAATTAACAAGCCAAATGGAATATGTATTTATGGAGTAAGTATTTTTGAATTACCTATCCAACTTTTTGTGCAAATAATAGAAAATCTTTTATTATATTATTTTATTTATTTATGAAATTGAAATAAAATTGAAATATTTTAATTGCATTTGTCTTAATTTCTAATTCCAAGATTAGGAGATAGGAGATTAATATTAAATAGGAAAAAGACATTCCCGAGAAAAATGGGTTCTGGAAATTCTTCTAAAAACAAACAATATTCTCGGCAAGTGGGTATCTCTTTTATTTTTGCATGTAAATGTCTGCCAAGAATTTTTTCCATCTATCAATTTGGAAGGGTTTGCATGAATTTCGGTAGATGGGATAAGGATTTAAGGTGGAGAGAAGACAGGAGAGGGGGGAAAAAAAAGAAGAAGCTTATTCAGAAAAGAACCCGCTTAGGAGAAGCAGACTGAAGGAAATTTTGGGCATCTTCAACTGGAAGCTTTTAATTAGGTTTTTCTTTTCCTTCTATTAATCTAGTTTCAAATTTTGGCAACAGTGGGAGAGCTTGTATGCAAAAATTGTGATTTTGTCTGCAAATTTGTGTTTTTAAACCTGGGGAAAACTATCTCTTTTAATTAGTTTACACTGTGAGAAAATTCCCATTTTCTTCCTTTCAAAATGGGGTTTATTCTTTTGCAATCTATTTATTCTTTTGAAATTTGGGTTTTGTGACTCTGGTATTTTATTGATACAACTTTGTACAGAAAACCAGAGAGTAATTATATTTATACATGTGTATTTATACATATGATATTAGCGTATATACTTATCAATCCTGTTTTGATTTCAAAATTCTTCTTGAATGAATCTGTATGCTATTATCCTGGGCAGTTCTTTATTTTTTTGTTTTGTTTTTGTTAAGGCAAGTATTGGGGGGGAAATGTATCCCTAGCCCGTCCCAAAGGAAGGGATGGCATTATGGGGAGGCTTGTGCCCTCCATAGGCCCCAGCCTGTGGAGAGGGAACGACCTCCTCATAGCTCGTGCCCTCCCTATGGGTGAGGCGAGTCCTCCATCCTCCCTTTGGGGAGCTAAACACTACCAGAAACCTTGTAATTTTTGCTTCTTTCTGTATGTGCAGCAGTAAAACGTGAGAGAAATTATGTATATGTAAATATGTATTTATATATATATATATACACAACTATGTAAATGTATATATAAGTAGATTATATTCAGTCATGCATGCCTCAGAAATAGATTTATACATCCCTGTGAAACATTGAAACTTCAAAAGTATTTGTGATGTTGGGAATGCACTAATAAAGTCTTTGTGTCATGCAAATCTGAAGTCCTTCATTTGGAAAATATGTATAAACTTTCTCACAGTTGTAGATATTCAGATTAAATATATTCTGTATATGAACTTACAGCGAAATGTACAGATGTCAATATGCAAACCTCTGTTTTGTCAGTAAATAGTAGCAATTTTGGTGTTTAATTCTTTCATTTCTGACTGAGTTCTTTAGTAGGAATGATAAATTTGCATGTTTATATATATATATATATACATAGATTCAAAAATGTCAAAATATAACCATGTAATTCAATGAACACTATTTTTCTTTTTTTGGAAATACTATTTCAGCCAGTGGTAATACCCTGAAAATACCATGATCTACATACATTTTTACATTTGAAAACCAAACTTGAACAAGAACACTCAAGAGAGTAGCTTGGAGTGAGAACAGATTTCTTTACTAAACAGAAGAAAATATGCTGAGAAAAGAGAAAATTTTATTTTAATACTGAAACTTTACAACCTATTCTTTTGTTCAAACATGTTAAAATGGAACTCAAAAGATGATTTGAAACTCTCTTTGATATCTAAGTATGAATGGAAATCAGTTTGATAAACATTTTATGAATATGGATAAATGAAGGAAATTCTTTTTAGAATCAATGAAATGCATGAAGCATATAAGGAAAATGCATAATTTTCTATTTTTGCACTTTTTATTGTACTTTGGTAACTTCTGGGATAGGATGCCGAAGGTGGATCCACAAAGACGGTAGTTTTACCTTTTCTGAAACTACCACTTGTTTTCATTTATTCTTGGCCAAGCACTTGTACCATTGAAATAGATGGATTTGTTTTTAAAAGCCTAGAAATATATGTATTTGAGTCTCTACCACCTCCTGTTGCAAGAAATATGTTTTCTCATGTTAGAAATGCATATAGGCACCAGGCATGCATCGAGAGTTCCCTCCTGTTTTACTGTGTTAGGTTGCTAGGCTCCTTATGCAGGGCCAGGGATTTCTTCGAGTTAGGAAGGAACCCGGGGAAGTCATGTACTTTGTGGTTGGGCGGAAAAGGCACCTTAATCACACTCTTGGCCCCAGCTTGCAAGAAGACCAATGGTGTCACGACGGTTGGAGGATTAGAGTTTTTATCTTATTATTGATGTACTTTTGTATCCTACTGGAATGGCTTGTAAAGCCCATTGTAAAATGTAATTGTATTTGACACTTGTTACTGCAACATTGAAATAGATGTGCTATTAAGATTTTGATGTAACATTGATACAAATGTATTTATTGAAGTTATTGATCTCACTTGAATGTGAATAATTATTTATTGGTTTGTTGATCTCTTTTGAGCATGTATGAATATATTATGTGAAAATGAATTGATATACTTGGCCATGTGCATAATCATGATGAAATGCAAATGTTATATTTTATATACAACAAATGCAATTTGTTTTAATTCTTTTACATTGAGTTTACTTTGGTAACTCTTATTAATGGCATAATTTTTAAGTAAACTTTAGAAATGGATTGAACAATTTAAAATGCTTTTGCTTATCGAGCAAGCGTTACAACCACAGTCCTAAATATGTTGAATTTTATCTCTAAAATCCTTACATTTATTAGTAGAATGACCATGAACTCTATGATATGTACAAAATGAATTCTTGTAATAAAATTTATTTCATGTTCTTTGAGGGAGGGATATCAAATGATCTTGGAGAAGTCTCAACAAGATACTTTCTTAATCAAAAGTAGGAGATATTTCTTTGTTTTGTGACAAAGATATCTCTTTCATAGTAAAAGATGTCATACTTACACAAGACACTTTAGATTGTGAGATTTTGTTCTCTTCTTTAAAGGAAGGTGTAAAATATAATGAATTTGAATCATTAGTGTTTTGTGTGATGAAATTGATGCTAAGAAAAGACTTCTCTATCTCTATCAAATGATAATAATCAAGACCACTAGTTTCTATCAATTCAGGATGCACTATTGTTAAAGTCGGCTTAGAGGAATCTTTTGTAAGAGTTTTGATGTTAATTGAAGGCTTGTTTATTTCTATCAAAGGGAAATAACCATGAAAACTAGTCTTTTCTTGCATTTGAGGCTCTATAGGGACACAAATACCTTATTCTCTAGCACCAAATCCTTTTCCACTATAACCATGTTGTTTCATCATTTCATAACCTTTTCCATAAAGCTTTTTCATTTCTCTAGGATTTGGTGGTTGTTGATAGTCAATTTCATTGAAGTTTGTTGTATACTTTTATTTTTCTTCTAAATTGGTTGAGGTGGATGCTTTCGAAGGGTCTTCTAAATTTTGTGTTGAAATTATTACTTTTTATTTTCCCTTATCTGAATCTTTGTTTATGATCTTGTATTCTCCCATGAATGTAGGTCCACAATCCAAGGGACCCCAATAATATTCTAATAGATTTGTGACTTCTTCTATGTGTTTTTCTTTGTTTTTTTCTTGCACAGGTTCTACTTGTGTAGTTGGTGTTAATGTTTTCAAAGGATCCTCTTTACCTTTCTCAATGTTCAAACAACTTTTTGGTTTAGGATCAGCTCTGATTGTATAATTTTTTTTGTTGTAGACATATTTCATGATATGATGAAGGGTAGAGGGCACAACATGCATCTCATGAATCAATGGTCTACCTAAAAGAATATTGTATGAAAGATAATCAGGCATAACATGGATTGGGGTTTGTAATGTAACTTTATCAACTTTAATAGGTAATGTGATCACCCTGAGCGGTCATTTTCCCACATCATCAAAGCCACTAATAGATAAAGAGGTGGGTTGGATTTTTTATTTATTGACACCAAGCTTATCCAAAAGGTTTATACTACACACATTAAGGTCGGAGCCATTATCAACAAGGGTTTTCTTTATCCCTGTGCTATTGTATTGAGTTATGATCATGAAAGCATCATATTATTTTGCACTTCCAAAGGAGGGAGCTCATTTTGGTGGAAAACAATGTCATCATTTATTCCTTGAATCATTGTTTTTGTCATTCGATTTTGAACTAGAAGCAACCACAAATTTTTGTAAGGCTATTTGAAGCATAGTGTGATAATTATGTGAATTCTAAATCAAGTCCCAGAGGGATATCTTTTTTGGGAGTATTCTTAAGTTTTTCAACAAGATCATACTCCTATCCACTTTGTGAAGGAAAACGAGGGGGACCTGGTAAGATAGGATTAGGAAATGGGAGGGATGTTGAAGTTGTTTGTCTTGGTTGTGGATTTTTCCTAGTGTTGTATGTATGAGCAATGATATTGTAACTCGGTTGTTGTGAAACATTGTTCTTAGGTGGTTCAAGGATAAGGACAGGTTTTTTTTGAACTTGTGGTTTTTGAGAGGGTGGATAAATGAGAAGTTTAGGCTCGAGAGAGTAATCCAATGGGTATCTAATGTGCATAACCTCAAAAGACTTTTCATGATGTCTTAGTGAAGGGGAGTCTAATGTCACTTCATCATCTTCATCTAAGGAATTAGTGTTGTCAATGTTATCATTTTCTTGCACCATGATATCTTCCCTAGTAGGAGAGTTTTTAGGAGAACTACAAACCAAATGTTATTGGCATTCAAGGATTAGTTTTTCCAAAATGACTTCATCACTAGTAGGGGAATGATCAATGGCATTCTCATGTTCAATAATTTTTTCTCTAGAGGGAGAGAGGCAAATAGGATTCTTGTGACTCTTTTAGCTTTGATCTTCTAACACTGCAATATCTTCTTCACAAGCAGGAGAGATATTAGGAGAAGGATAGATGTGATCATCTTGATTGTCAGTGATTTCATTCTTGTTTTCTAGGGTCTCATTCTCTTGTGCCATAACTTCTACCCTAGTAGGAGAGATTTTAGGAGAGAGGAAAATAAATGGTTCATCAGTCTCCATTATTATGTCATGTAAAGTAACTTCATCACTAATAGGGGAAGTATCAAGAGAAGGACTACTATGGCTTTCATCATTACAAATAGTTAAATTATTTTTTTCAAATAGGTATTCCCAAATGTTAGGGACATTAGGAATGAGAGAGATAAGGTTATCAATTTCAACCCACATGTCCTCCTAACAAATGTGATTTTCATGATCATTCAAGATTGTACCCTCTTTTCTAAATCCTTCTTGCAATTAGGGGAGGTGTTGGGAGATGGATGTGGGATAAGAAAAGTGGTGGAAATGATCTCATCTTCTTGTGTCATACTATCTTTCCAAGGGGGAGGACGAGAGAGACAATCAAGACTCTCATGATCCGCAATGATTGTGTCTTCATTCACCAAGATACCTTTGTCTCTAGTAGGAGAGGCATCAGGAGAAGAAAAATTATGGTTTTCATGATTGTCTATGCTTGTATCTTCTTGTATTATATCATCCTCACCAATAGGAAATGTAATATTAAGGATTAGGTCAATTGTTTGCTCCTTTTTCTCTAAGATGTTCTCATAACTTTGAAAGATAGTAGAAGGATGACTAACATGTTTCTTAATGACCTCATTGTTGTATTCTAGATTGAACTCATAAGAGGAGATGTTATACTTATGAAATACATTTTTAACCATATCAAAGCCACATCTCTTAGAAGAAAACATGCTATCATGGAAAAGTAAAGAAAGTACAATGCAATGATCTAAAGTGAAATGTTTAAATGCAATTTTTTAGATTTGAAACAAGGTAGTTTGCTGATTATACTATGCAACAACTAGAAAGATGAAATGTTTTAAATGCAAATTTGGAATTGAGAAATGCATGACATGAAGCACTTTAAGCTAGATTAAGTAAAATGCATGAAACAAAATGTCAACCCAGTGAAATAGATAACCAATGACAAAAAACAAAAGTGAAAAAAAGAAAATTTAAACCCTAGAAACTGGAACTTCAAACTCAACAAGGACTAAGATGCCAACAAGGGTGTCTTGGTCCTACTGAAGTAATTTAGAGGGAACATAAAGTGGAACATAAAGCACACAACTCAAATAGGGTTTTGAGCTAGAACCCATAGAGGGTCTAAGACGCCAAGAAGGGAATTTTTGTCCTAGCAGAGGTTTTGTTTAGAAAAAATAATGAGTTCTAGGTTGATGATAGTGTTCCCAGGTTGCCTACCTAGGGACTTGATGTTTTAGAAATAGAAAAATGTGCAAATGAATGCAAGAAAAAGTGACTAGTGAAAAACAATTGGATGTAAATTTGAATGAAATTTTTCCAAGTTTGAATGCAATAAAAATGCAATTAGGATGATGCACAATACACTTTTCAGTGTTTCAATGAGATAAGATGATGCAAGAAAGTAATAATGCAACCTATATGTACTTTCACTAATGCAAATATGAGAAACCCTAGATGCACTTTCACTAATACAAGATGCAATGCAAGAATGAATGCAACCTAGATCTAGGACTTTAATGAACTCCAAATTAGAAAATGAATTCTCTAAAATGTCAGGTTCACCAAAATGAACCATAGAAAATGGGGTTGGATGGACCACCTATTCTCTTTATGTCACTCAATAATGTCCTAGGAACCCAAATTGGATTGAATATCAATCCCAAAGGGTGAGTCAATTCTCAACAAGGATGACCTAGGATGGGTTCTTTTAGGCTTTGAGGTGTTCACCACCATGCAAAAGCTTGGAAAGGACAACTTATCATTCAACTCACAAAACCTAGTAATGTAAGCTAAATGATGAAATTATGCAACAAGTTAGGATATGTGTACCTAGGAAGTCTGGAAATGTAATGAGGATTCTAAAAATGCAAAGAAGCTATTAAAATATGCTTTGGAGGACTAAGACACCCTTACTATCTTATTAGTCCCAATGTTATTTTTTGGGGAAGATGCAGAATATTGGGATGCCGGAATAGGATCTGAAAGAATCTCTGCAAAATTCCACTTGGAGGACTAAAATTCCCTTGATACCATCTTAGTCTTGATCTAAATTTCTGGAATCTCCAAATGTGATCTCAAGGCTTGATGTTTGCATTTCCTTCTTCTTTGATCTTAGGTTTTGGAACTTCCAGATTTGGATTGTAGGTGAGTTTCCATGAAGATGACTACTTTGCAATGAAATTTTGAAACTTTTCACTTCAAATGATCTCCAAGTCTTCAACCTAAATTTATAATCACAAACACACAAGAGGGGGAAAACTTGTTGATTGTTAGGAAATGGGGGGTTTCCTTGGTCAAACCTCTTGTTGGTAATTAAACCTTGAAATGAAATAGAATAATGGAGGGAAATGAGAATGAACAAATGAAAATGTTACAACTCACCAAACCCTTGTAATAAGGTGTTGCAAATATGCTTAAAATGGCTGCAATGGATGTGGTTCTTGACTCTTGCTTGAATGATGTTGATCTTTGATGAAACACTTGCTTGAATCATAAACCCTACATCACAAATGTTAGCACAATAACAAACAAGATGCAAAAATCTCCTTGATATGATGCTTGAATCTTGATGATCGCTCCAAATGCTTGATGAAATGCTCTTTATCTCATAAAATTTCCTTAGGAATGAATACTTGAATTCTTTTTATCTTGTTATGAGAAAATGAGAGAAGGAACCTTGTATTTATACTTATCCATGCTTAATTTCCAAAAATTACACCACAACAAGCCGACATATGAATTAATTAATTAAAGGAGGCTAAATCCTGCCAAGATTTGAAATTGAATCCCGAGAATACCTTAAGGGGGACTAAAGCGCCCTAGGTGGCGTCTTAGTCTCAAGGAATGAAACGAGGGGCACAAAATCCAAAAAGGGACTACTTTAAGGCACATTTGAAATTAGGGTCCCAAGACCTTTGGGGACAAAGATTCCCTAGGTGTCTTATTAGTCCCAGTCCAAAAATTATGGAAACACAACCAAAATCAATAAATTATCATTTATCCATTGATGTCTGTCAAGATTAGCCCAAAAAATATGTAGTTTATTAGGCTTATGGATGCAAAATAGGACCAATTAAGACATAAATAAGGATAAACAAAGCAAGGCAGGCCCAAACAAGTGTGAAAATGCAAGGGTATGCATTTTCCTACACTACATCCAACATATGATATATTCTATTATGTAATAATGGAAATAGTATGCCCCACCTTTGAGGAATGGAGCACAAGGGTAGGGTTCCTATTTCACGCTTGTTACACTCTAGGAAATCTTAGAGATCTCAATCCAAAGATAGAAAGGGGGAAATAGATCTTACAATAAGGTATCCTAGGGTGTGATTAAAGATAATAAGAGGTTTCACCACCAAGCTAGGGCTTGAAAAGACAAGAAATGAATGTAACATGCAAAGTAGTATACAAAACCTAACTAAATGACCTAGGAAATGAAACTGAAATGCAAAATATTAAACTAGAAATGAACAAAGGTGCACCTAGAAGAGTGATGAGGTCAAAACAAGCTCCAAAACCTTGAAAAATTGTTATTTGATGCCCATTGGGACTCATACGTCAGTTTGGGCAATTTAGTTCTAGATTAGGGTTTCTATGCCAAAATTGGAATCTGATAGTGGTGAGTCTGAATGTCCTAAAATTTGGAAAATATGCTATACTGGGACTCATACACCACAAGTGGTGTATCATTACCACTCTGCTTTTTTAGAGAGTTAAGAGCTCATTCTACTCTACTATCTCTGCTCTTTCTTCCACACTTTGTTTTCAGATATGAAACCATGATTTACAACTTGTAGGTAACTTTCCATGAAGATATCAACCTTGTGACAACTTGATGACTTTCTTCAACTTTGCAACCTAATCTTCAAAGGATCCTCAAGCCTCAAAGTACCTAGATCTTCAATCACACATGTAGAGAGAGAGAAACTTGTTGGTTTTATGGAATAGGGGTTTTCCTTAGTCAAACCCATTTTAGATAATTAAACCAAATGATGAGAAAATGAAATAAGGATATGAAACATGCAACATGAAACATGAAACATGAATAATAATACCTTGAATGACTTCTTGTAAATCTGCAATCTAACATGAATTATCCATGAAGAATGTAGATCTAGATCTTGAAATGAGTGTAGAACAATGATTAGTCTTAGATCTTGAATGCTACATCACAACACTAGCTTAACAACATTCTTGATGCTTGATAACCTTGACATGATAATAGATCTTGAATTTCTGCAAAAAAATGATGAAGAATTATGCCCTTGAATGCTTTAGAAATGATCTTGAATGCTTTCTTCACACTCTTGTGAAGTCTTGAAATGCTTAACTCTTGATTAATTAGGATGAAAACATGGAGGCTTAGTGAAATAATGATTTGATACCTTGTTTTTATAGGAAATCCATCTAATATCCCATTTATTAGATCCTAGAGGCTGACATTCATGAAATTTCAACTCAAAACCTTGATTTCCAACTCAAAACCCTAAAAAGGGCCCAAATGGGACTCATATGCCACTTGTGGAATATAGGTTCCATCTGGATGTGACTCATATGCCCAAGGTGGTATATGGGTCCCACCAGGCCTTTTTAGATAGAGAAAATCTTAGGGAGTTAGAAAATGAAGTTTATTTGATGTCTATGTCGAGATCTTGGTTGAAATATACCTTGGGATGCATAATATAGGGCCTGTTAATGATGATATGAAGGTCATAAATGTAAGAGGGCCCAAAATTTAATGTGAAGGTGCAAATAAATACTCTTTATAATATTAAATTAAGGAAAAATTAGGTCTATTTAGCTTAAAAAGGCCCTAAATCCAATGTGAATATGTAAAACACATTACAACACTAGATCAAGGCAACATTAGGTCCATTTTAATGTTAAGAATTCCCAAATTAAGTGTGAAAATGTAGATGAATATATTTTTCTACACTACATATTATATCAATTCAAATAGGTTGTATAGCCACCCCTTCTTTGTTCCTTCTCTTTCTCTATGAGTAGTGAGTTCACTCAAGGACAATGAGTCCACCTGATAGTGAGCATTTTTATAATATACTATATCCAAATATAATATATTGTGAGCTAACCCTCACCATGGTTTTCCCAATTTGTGTTTTCCATGTAAAAATACTGGTGTTCAAGTGTCATGTAATTTTGTGGTTGTATTCATGCTTTCATACATCTTTGCAGTTATATTTATTTTGATAATTGGATGGCTTATGCTTTGTTTGTTTAAGGGAATAGCAATTCACCCCTGCCCTCTCAGTATTCTAGGTGTTCAACACCTACCTCTTCAATGTTTGGACAATTGAACACCTCTTGACATATTATTCCTTTAGTGTGAGTTAGAGAATAATTTCATACTCTCACTAAAGTGGGGGATAAATGTAGTGTCAAAAATTATCACCCTTGACAATTTCACACTACCTTGACACCCTATTTTTCCCATACTTCAATTATAATTATAATTTACCAATTTTGTGACCAAATTAATAAAATATATGTAATTCCTTATCATCCCTATAAATTGAGGTAAAAATCAGGTCTAGGACTCATTCACCATTTTGGAAAACTTCGTGATAGTAAATGGCGTTACTATGCTCGAGGCAAAATTTTTAATGTTTGAAATTTCAAATGACCAAATTTTATGATTTGAAAATGTCCCCAGGTTGGCCCCTACCCAAAATTATTACTTAAAATGCATATAAAATCTTGTTTTCCAACTCTCATTAAGTAATTAGAAGGCAAATTTATGATGAAGGAAGCAATTCATGAAAGGAGAGAAAGTGGAGGATACTAAGATCAATTAAGGACATTCAAGGGTATATTTGTGAATATTATTGCAGAAATTGAAGATCCAAGAATCATGTTAAAGTTTATGTGAGTCCATATTGTCATATTATCATTATTTTTTGAGGGATAACCCCTTTTGTAGGTCTCCAAAGCAATTCAAGAAATCAAGCAAGAAAGATCCAATACCTTGAGGTGATGTGCATGACTTCAGTCCTTCAAGGAACCTATTAAAGGGTGATGAGTTGCAACACTTTGTTATTTCATCATTCCATCCTGTCAATTATCATCTTATCATTGTCATTACCATTGTGGAAGTAGAAACACTAACATGAGGTTTGACTAGGGTAAGCCCCTAAGTGGCAAATTTTTTTCCCTCTCTTTGAATGTATAGGTTTCAAGTTTAAAGATAATTAAAGGAATCTTGAAGATAAATTGTTCATTGTCGCATTTGAAGCCCTACATCTTGTTAACTCACAAAAAATCACCTATGGAATTATTTGAAAATATTTTGAAAACTTTGCAAGTGGAAATAGAGATCTCAAATATATCATCAAAGGACTTCAAATAAATCAGGAAAGGAATACAAGGACTCATGAACCCTAGGGAAACTCTCTCCCTATATTCAAATCAATACCAAATTTTTTGGGTAGGTACACAATCTTTTGGACTTCCCAAATCTTCCTACAATTGACTATTTTAGTTTATTAGTTGTCAAATTATTACATTTCTCATATTAGGGCACATAGTTTAATTAGGTTAATATTAGTCAATCAATTCCAATCTATTTGAATCCCTAAATTGATCGAGATCTAGGTTTGATTAGCTCACCTTCATGGTTGAAATTCAATTTATACACCTTGTTGATCTCCATCTCCATGAAACCCTAGGAAAAGGACTTGAATCCTATTGTTCTAAGCACTTAGGACTTAGGATCACCTTTTTCTATGTTTCAGTTTTAAGAAAAGTGAATGATGACTATCAAACAAAGGATGAATAACTTCTCCCCTACAAGACAACGATATACAATTTCAAACAATGTTTTGAAACTATCACACTTTTAAACAAATCCTAAGGCTATATAAAAAAGAAATTGATGTTATGGATGTCATTGGATATCTCTTAGATATGCCTCATAATACTCATCATTGCGAGTTCCTGGTAGAGAAAATTTTAATCCTATATTTTGATATTCCAAAATGTGAATTGGTGTGTGAACTATTTGGTTATAATTCCCCTTTGTATTATAATTTTTACACCTATGTTCATACTAACATGCTTCCATCTAACTTATCTAGTGCCCAAAAGAAAATATTTTTTCACCAATCTTCCCATTTTGTCATCTTTGGTGATACCTTATATTTAAGGAGTCTTGATTGTGTTGGAAGTGGTTTCACTCTGAGAGGGGGGGGTGAATTAGAGTGAAGTAATTTTTAAATTTTTGAATCTAAAAGGTACAACTAGACTTTTTACTATTTTTAACTCAATGTGGCAGACTTGTTTATGCAAGTGTACATCAACATTTAAAATCAGATTGACATGAAACTTGAGTAAAATTTATAACTCATGTTAAAATCATCATGTTAAAAGAAGGCCCTATCACCATGAATGCCATCTGAATAACCAAATCTTATCAACACTATCATTCCAATTAAATCAAGATCCCATGAATGAACCAACTATAATCAACTTGAAACAAATCAAGCTGAAATATGAAACAGACATCATCAAATATGTAACATGTCAAAGCATAAAGATCCTGAAAGACCAAATCTAAAACAATCAGACCATCTAAATAAATTTTATCTACACATAAAGCTTAATATGATTAGTACAACATTATGTGATGGAAAAATGCACCCAAATACATCAACCCAAAGCATGATCACCAAAACACTGAGAATTCCAAGTTTTCCAAACTAAACACAAAGAGCACCAGTATTCAAAGCACTAATCATTTTTGTAGTTTTGTCATCAAGGAAAATATACCACAAAGAGAAAGCCAAAAAACTCCCCCTTTGTCCTTGATGGAAAAAACCATCCACAATCATCTGAATATGAAACCATCTGCAACCATCGAAAACAAAAAAAAAACAACTGAACAACCAACAGAATGCCTCATAATAGAATTCCATGCCTCATAACTGTAATGCTTTCTCCCTCTTTTTGTCTCAAGGACAAAGGATACAAAAGGAGACACCAAAAACTAGTAACTCATCCAGCTACAAATATAGCAAAGAAGTAACAAACATATTTGCAGGAGAGTTGTAAGTGAGTAAAGATTGTATAGCAAAAATAACAGTATGTCTTTTTCAAGAATCTCGGTCCATATCATCAATGCCAAAGCAAAGGTACCATAATACTATAATGAAACAAACCAAATTGATAGACCTGTTACTGGAACATACCACCTTCTTTGTCATGTTAAACTCCATCCTCCATTGTCACCTTTTCAAAGTAGCAAGCCTTGTAAATGGTTAGCAACCATCACAAACTAAAATTTTGCAAGGACTACAAGTATCCAATTGAAACACCATCAAGAAAATTTTAGAGGCTTTGCAACAAGATGCTTTCAAGACATAACATTATTTCCAAAACCCAAGCATCCAAAATAAGTTCATTTAAAAACAAAGTGCATTGTCATTTCAAAAATTTCTAAAACTATTAATGACTAGACCAAGCAAAAACATTCCTTAATGTAGAGATTCATTCATTACCATTCAAACTGGATGATTACCTTTGTCAGCAATATCAAAAGCTTAAGACATTTAGAACACAAGGCTTCAACAACTATCAATGATTGTCAATATCAGAGTCACAAACTCTAACAGGTAGTCATGTCACACTATCATATAAATGCTCAATCAAATATTACTGTACTATCAAAGATGAAACCAAGGTCAGCCAAATGCCCTTATTACTGCCAAACTGAAACATTAAACAATTGTTACCTTTTGATCCATGACATTTCTACTGTTATGTTATGATCAAAAGTGTTGTCTCTGTCCAAGCTCAGTAAACTTTTCAAACAGAGGATATTTTACACTTCAAATTAGAAACTCTTCAATCTTGTCATCAGTATACAATACCCTTGAACAACACAACTCCTTGCAAGATCATCTCAGTAAAACTCAAATATTTGCACTGCTGTACTTTATTCCCAATGTTATTACATCTGAAACAAATGACTTTGCGATTGTTCTAATAGAAAAGACCGTGTTGTAAAACACTAATCAGTTGACATGAGTAAGATACCACCACACACTTACTTCTTAAAGTATACAAAAAAATGATATCATTGTCATTGTACAATTGTAGCAAGTTCATGTACCTCTTAACAAGCAAACAATAGCATCTAATAACCACTATTCCAATGACAACTCGGTAATCACAAAAAATCAAAAATGAGAATTCAAAGTACACAAAGCATAGTTACTCTCAATCTAAGAGGAATAGACATCTCATCACAATGAAGAACATTTGTAAAGAAGTAGAATATACTTGTCCAATAGTAAGAACTGCCAATGATTGTTGCCAGCAACACTTACAGTACCACACTAGATTGATATCCCACCAATGTAGTCACTGTCATGTTGACAAATAAGAGCAATTGTTGTCCAGATAGCTATTAGCTTCAAGAAACCACCGTTAGCACAAAAAGAAAGATAATTGAACCAATTGAACCAACCAAGTATAAACCAACACTCCAATAGCTCTCACTAAGATCAATAGTTGTACTGAATACAAGTCACTTCAATGCATAACCAATGCTCAAATCACTGTTAACTCACTGAAGCAATACAAATAATACTGTCAAAGAACAAAGAATCATTGCAAAACATCTGAATGAGACGTCATTGTAATATCAACTGAAATGTGGTTAGAGAGTCAAGAATACATGTGAATATACAATCATGTATAACAGTATCATAGAAGTAATGCCAAAAATGCCAAGTTGAAGTAGAATATTCATGGAAAGCTCCCCCTAAACCAAAACAACCATTAAATGCTAAGAGAATATTCTTGTGCATCTTGTACAAAACTTAGTCCTTCCTTCTCCTTTTCTTGCTTTCTTCTCCAAATTGTTTGAGATTCATTTCCTTGGTCTTGTTTTCTCCTCCAAACCTGTATGGGCCCTTTCTTTTTCTTGATCAATGCACCTATATCATTATTTTTAAATCATGCCTTCAACTTTCTCCTACACTATTGTGCCTTATGCCCGATTTTATGACATTTAAAGCATGTGATGTTATAGTCAATTTGAGGAATAAAGTAAACATTCTTTCTTGACATTCCAAAACTTCTATAATCATTTCTTTCATATCTCCTACAATTTCTTGTTCTATGACCATAAGCATACAATGATAGCAATAGCCATGAAATGGAGAGTTGTTATACCTAATAAATGAAGATCTTGATGATCTATTTGTCCTTTCATCAATCCATTTGACTTTTGTCTGAGTAGCAGCAATATGGTGACCAAGATCAACCTTCACTCTTGGTGTTTGCCTGGTTGTAAACTTCTTTCCATCTACAATAGAAAACACTATCTCATGTTTAGATTTTCTTGCAAAGCTTTGTCCAACCTCATATCCCACACCTGAAGGGTCCTTAGAATGCTTTTTTCTACCAATCATCTCATTCAGTAGATGAGTACTATGATCAAATTTATGATTTTTACCTAATTGAACCTTGACATTTTCAAGCTCTTTCCTTAATGCAACTACTTCTCCTAGTTTTAAACATTCAACCTTTTTAACCTCCAAATCAAATCTTACACCATCTACTATCCTCTTACATTCTTCAATTTCAATTTTCTGACTAATAATCATCTCATCTTTAAGAGTTAGTTCTTTTAACAAGGAATCATTATCTAAACATTTTCTTAAAGAAGCAATCTCATTTTCTAGTTTAATACACAACTCATCCTTGTCTTTTAACTTGACTTCCAATCCTTCTTCAACATTTTTCTTATCAACCATTTGGGCTTTAAGAAGTTCAATAATCTTTTTGGATTTAACATAGTTTTGATTTAATGCTTTATTAATATCATTACTCTTTTGAAGTTGTATCTTAAGTTTCTAATTTTCTAGTTTAATCCTTTTAAGCTCATCTAAGGAAACAAGCAGTTCTCCTTCCAAATCAACTTCAAACTCATCATCTTCACATTATTTTTTACCAAATTCTTATTCAAAGTCACTTACTAAGTGATCTTCTTCTCCAATTATAGGATCATTTTTATTATCAACTGGAAGGGGTAATTCTTGAGATAAAACTTCACTAGACTTGACACTAGTGTTTTTCTTCTGACTTCTATTTCTTTTGTACTTACCCATAGTACTCCTCTTATCAAGATCTTGGTTGAACTTAATTTGACTAGGTTTATGTAAAGTTATTAATCAAAAATAGAAATGCTTTCACACAACATAAAGACTGTACAAACAGACATAATACCTTCAAACTTGTGACATATTGACTTCCAAGACTAGAATCAATCCTAAGTATGAAACCTAATGTAGGACCCTATGCTCTAATACCACTTGTTGGAAGTGGATTCACTTTGAGAGGGGGTGTGAATCAGAGTGAAGTAATTTTAAAATTTTTGACTCTGAAAGGTACAATGCAACTTTTTACTATTTTTAACTCAATGTGGCAGACTTGTTTATGCAAGTGTACATCAACATTTAAAATCAAATTGACATGAAACTTGAGTAACATTTATAACTCATGTTAAAAGAATCATATGATATTGCTCAATTAGAGTGTGAACAATTGTGTACGTGCTTTTGCAACAAAACAACAACTTTGCTCAATAAAAGACTTTTTAACTTTGCATGACAACTTTTTGAAATAAGAAACTTTTGATCATACTAAATGTATTAGAGCATTGACTGAATGCACACATTAACATGAAACAGAATGAGAGACAAATAATATCACATAACACAAATATTTCCTAAGTGGAAAAACCCTCTTGGGGTATAAAAAACCACTTGCTAAAATTTCCCTTTTATTAATCAAAGAGCACCAACTCTGTAACAATGTGGAGCACCAACTCCCATAATCTTTCTGAAGCACCAACTTCATCAAACATTCAAAAGATTGCAACCCATCAGAACCTTATAACTACAATCATTCTTGCAGTCATAAAATTACAATAGGATAAAAAATGATTTTGCAATAATGCTCAACTCAAAACATAATCTTTGTGATACAATCAGAGATAAAAACAATATGAGCCCACTCTTCTTATTTTTTACACAATGATTTCTCAATGAGCAATACTATGTTTGGACAATTTCCTTTCTTCACATCACATACACTTTTTCCTCTCACACTTTATGTTTTTTTCAGAGATACATATATATACAATGTTTGTGAAACGGTTATACAACTTTGTCAAGAAAACCCTGATTTCAATAACTAGAGTTTATGAACATAATGTATAATCTGAAGCCAATCAAAAATCAAAGATATGAAGATAAAATTCCACTGAGAGATGAAACCTTTTAGTTTACGCTCGGGTTTAGGGTAGTTTCAGTCTAGTTAAGAAAAAATATTTGAAACTAAAAAAAATAAAATTATTTTCCTCTTCATTTACTAGATTTACCATTGAAATATCAAAAATAATGCATAGATATTACCTCTGTTAGGGTGGAATTAACCTGCAATTAAAATCTTGGAAGTTCTTCATGAAAACTGCCCAAACTACCACTTCCAGCTCAAACAAAAACCACCAAAATTCTTTCCAACCACCAAAGATCAACATAACTGAAAACCAAACCAAAATACCATAGCAACCTTGCACACTATGCAACTGAAGTTCCAGCATGGCAACGCTAGGGTTCCAAACTATTCAATGGAAATGCAATATCATTTTTCCCTAAACAAGTCTTCTCTCAAGTCAGTCGATGAATTTTCCAAAGTTAATAAAGATTTGGAGTCCGAAGTCAAAAAGACACAATAATAATCAACTGATTAAAAATGCTTATGAGTCTGCTTGACTAATCATTTACCAAGGACCCGACCACATGATCACCTCTAAGTTTTGCTTGCAAACTGTTGACAATAATGACTATATTTTGAGTTAGAGATTCTCATAATTCTGACTTAAACATATGAAAAATGATGGCTACCAAGTGATATAACCAAGTAACCTTTGAACACAATATCACTATTGAAAAATGCCTTGGGAAACACGATAGGGTTTATTCTATGTAAATGCTGACCCCGCAAATCATTAACATGCCAATGATAAATTAATATCCTATGTAAAAGAGAAGGCTTCGAATAATCAAGATAAGCATTTTCCTTTGGATGCCAACTATAAAGTCAAGGCTTGGGCATAGAAATCACCAAATAAAAATGAAAAAAATTATATTCCATTTGAGTCAATAAATACCATCAAACAAATGAAATACCAGAACCAAAGTGTATACTATGCCACTAGATAAAATGTGAGAATGGGATATTTTTACTAATCCAAGTTTCATGGAGCAATTGAATCAATAACCAAACTACCTGAGATGGTGTAATTGCTTGATGAAGCAATATAAATAAGTGATGAACCAACAATATACCAAATTTATCAACACTAATTCATACCAACCGACATCATATTGCCATAAGTATTACCTTCATCTGTATATGCCATGAATCAATATACCTGAACATGTGAATGTGACAATTTCATAAATCTGAAGCTGAAGAAGGCCCTATCACCATGAATACCATCTAAATAACCAAACCTTATCAACACTATCAGTCCAATTAAATCAAGATCCCATGAATGAACCAATTGTAATAAACATGAAACAAATCAAGCTGAAATCTGAAACAGACATCATCAAGACATCATCAAATATGTAACATGTGAAAGCATAAATATCCTAAAAGACCAAATCTGAAACAATCAGACCATTTGAATAACTTATATCTGCACATAAAGCTTAACATGATCACTACAACATTATGTGATGAACAAATACACCCAAATGCATCAACCCAAAGCATGATCACCAAAACACTGAGAATGCCAAGTTTTCCAAACTGAACACAAAGAGCACTAGTATTCAAAGCACTAATCAGTTTTGTAGTTTTGTCATCAAGGAAAATATACCACAAAGAGAAAGCCAACAGATTTTGTCATCCTTAGGTGTCTAAAATTACAAGAAGCTAAAATTACCTTACATGAGGTACATGAAGGTTTTTGTTGGGAAGATTCTAGAGGACCTACAATTATCAAAAAAAATGGAAGAACTAGTTAGTATTGGCAAAGTATTGAACAAGATACACACAATTTTTCTAAGAAATATCATCAATTCCATCAACATGGAGACTTTATTCATGCAACTACCTAGGTGTTACAACCAATAACTACTCCTTCACCTTTTTCATAATGGGGAATCAACCTTGTAAGAAAAATATGTCATCCCTCAACCAATGGTCATAAATTAATTATCACTACCATTGAGAATTTCAAGAAGTGGGAATAATTCATTCCATTATCCAATATCACCAAAAAGAAAATAGCCAAGTTTATCCTAAATTATATCATTTTCTAGAATGGTATTCCTTATGCTACCATTACAAACAATAGAAAATATTTCAAAAATCAATGTGTATGTGATCTTTGTCACCAATTCCATATCCAACATCATTTTTACACTCCTTATTATCCACAAGGTAATGCTCAAGTTGAGGCTTCAAATAAAACTATATTTAAAATCCTTAAGAAAACATTCAATGAAGTTGGTTATGATTCACACTGATAACTTAATCCTCCTTTATGGGATTACCACAGTAGTATTTTCACACCTACAAGAGCCACTTCATATTCCCTAGTCTTTGGAACCAAAGATATTTAACCTATTGAGGTTGGGCTCTCCTCAAGCGTGTCTTTAAAACTTGCCATTGATGAAAAATAATATTGAGTATCTAGATTGCATGAGCTTGAGCTATTATATGAAAAATGTCTTAATCCATTAAATAATTTACAAGATTATAAAAAATATCTTTGTCAAAGTTAAAATAAAAAGATAAAAATTAGAAAGTTTAAAATCAAAGACTTGGTCCTAAAATAGAATAAAAAATCAATAAGATTGAAATAAGAAAGGAAATTTTGAACCTAATTCATTGGGACCCTTTGTCACTATTGTAATCTATGGTTCTAGAGCTCATAAACTTTCTACACCTAGACGAGAACCTTTAGAAGAGACTATTAACAATACTCATCTGAAGAATTTTTATGCATGACCCTTGGGGTATCCTAGTAATTTGTACATACTAGTTTCATTACTATATTATGTCTTACCTACCTATCACTAGTATCTACATTTCACCTATTCACCTATCACGACTTGGTTGGCAGTATCTACTATTTTAATTATCCATCTAACATACCTAACTAGTCAATTTATTCATTTTATTAATCCTTACCTATATGTGGGGACCTTTCACTTGAACTAGGTTTTTAATTGGTTTCTTGTACTTATCTTGAGACCATATTCACCTTTGTATATTATAAAAATATTGCACTTTCACAAAAATCATGAGAAAAGTAAAATAGTGAGTGTTAAACTAAGTCTATGGCATGTATAGCTTGTTATGTATCTTTTAATATCATTATCAAAATATTTTAATACCTTAATGATTTCCTATGATAAGTACTATCAAAATAAATCAAGTCCTTAACATATGCATCCTTCCTACAATGGGCGATATTTATCAAAACTGAGCTTATCTTTTTGTCAAGAGATACGTTGGTTGTTGATTTCCTTTGACAATTGTTATTTCTTTTCGTTTCTTGATTTTATCTTTTGTCTCCCATTTTATTGATGAAAGCCTATATTTTGATGTTCTTAGAGCAAATTGGAATGAGATATGATTTTCTTCTTTTCATTTTATAATTATGTGTTGTGTTAAAGTCTATGTAAGGGGGTAAATGATACAAAACAAATATTGGTTCTATACTTTGGTGCATTATATACACTTGCTAGGATTCCTCTTCAAAGTAAAAAAGTGCCATTTCCATTTATCATCAATCTTACATATCACTTGTTGTTACATCTCCCTTTTATAGGTTTCATTTTGATATTTGATCCTTGGTGGTGTTTGGTTCATTGCATGTCTTGCATTCACAACTATTAGTCTCCATCATAATATCATAATCATAACATGTGTATCATAATCATAATTTTCCATCATAATCACAATAAATATTAATTAATATCCATCATATGCATGCATACATCATCATAGCATTACTATTATCAATCCAGATAAAAACATCATAAGTACCCATCACATCGTCATATTGTCACATCATAATAACATAATAAAATAATTGACACATCATAAATCATGTCATAAGTCTCATCATACACATCATATGAATCAAAATAATAATCATATATACATTATCAAATGTATAATATATACATAGGATACATAATACATATCAATAAAAATATACAAATCCTATAGGCATGGTGTCTAAATCATGATATAAGTATATACATGGATCCAAATATACATATATGCATATATACAATATTTCCCCTAGGTAGAGCTCCCTCTTGCAAAGTGTCCTAATAACACTCCTACTCCCTTGGTGGTGTTGGAACCATGCTCCCTTGAATCCTAGATCCCTTGATCTAGCTATTATTGAGTGTGTGTGGCTTTGTGTCCTGGATGAGTAGGGATGAACCTAGTGCTCCCTAGGCACTATCATCTCATTAAGAGTTTTGTACTAGGTAACATCTCTTGTGATTTGTCCCACCTTTTTCATCACCTACTGGGTTAGTATACTTTTTGTTGCCTCAACTTTTTGTCTCCTTGCTCTCTTATAATCTCTCTTTTCCATTACCTAAGCTAGCTAAGCCTATGGCTAAGCTAGCTAAGCCTATGTCTATCATAGATATGTATGAACTTTCACTAGATGCACTGATAGTCCATCATTTTTTGGATGTTACTTGAGTAACCCATGTGCGCATGTTGTCTCTCTTGTCTTGGGATTGATCCTTGTTTTCCCTATCCCTAATCCTTTGCTTGCAGGCCTCATCCCACTATGATAGTGTAGTAGAAATCTAAACCTATGTGCCATCTTCCTCTCCTCCACCCCTCAGTTTAAACCTATGTATTTATTTATAATTGTACATATTCTAGAACATTCCCCCTATATGGTTGCCCCACTAGTTTAGCTCCCCACCTACTCTCTCCCATCTCTAGGATTCCCCCACCCATCATCTCCTCCAACTATGATATCCCCATCTCCATATACATCCCCTCTCCATAGATTTTGTTGTATTTTCTGCCTAACTAATCATCCTCCCTATCCTTTGGTTAGTGGCTGACTAAACCTCTAACCAAGACCTGTTAGTCTAGTAGACCTATGTCTAGCCCACCATGCATCATACTTTGGCACCAAACCTACATCTGCCACATCCACCTCTAGATCCTATTATACTATAGTCAACACCTCAAACCTTATGATTGTTATCTCTGGGAATATCATGGGACCCTAGTCTACCACCTCCCTTCATGTGTAAGCAAAAAATTCCACCCTTATTGAAACACCCTTCCTATGTCCAAATTTTCTATGCACCCACTCAAGAATATCTATGAATAATATGCATTGTCCGCCCAATCGATTAGTTAGTTGCCTTTAATATGGTAGCTTCTTTGGATTCTCCTCTTAAGCCTCACAATCCCTCCATGGCCCTCATATAAATTTTTCTAGGTCACCCACTTTGGGTGCAAGTACTATATGTCTCCTAGCTATTTATGTGCCACCATGCATGTGTACATGCATGAATATAGTTTTCATGTACCTTGAACTCTATATGTGATTAACTATGTGATTGATATATGCTCCCAAACACATATGTAATAGTATCACATTGTAGGCTAGGCTACTTCATATCTATAAACCACCTAATTCATACCATAGTACAGATGTGTAACGATACATGGTCCCTATGAATATACCACTCCCACCTCTAATACCCTCTCCAAACTCAACCCCATCTAGTAGAGAATCCCCTTGACCTCTTGTCTAGAACCAAAATCCCACCAATCACTCCTACTACAATTAGTGGTAAAGGGTTGAACCAACCCATGAGTCATCAAAGATAAATATCTCCATCCTCAATGCCCAAGTTTCTGTCAACAATACCCTATTGAAAGTACTCTCACTGTGATTTGTGTCATAAATAACTTTCTCTCTATTGATAGGAATCTATATAAACCTTCAGATTTACTTGAGAGTAATCATATCCTCCCTATTCAATAACATGATTATGTTTTGGTTGTTGTGCCACATATCCAATAGTGCATTCATTGTGGTTAGATTAGCCATAATCTCGAGCATGTGTATCATGTGTCAAATTCCAACCACTCCCAGGAAAGCCTTGTCCATATTTATTATTTGTGGTAGTAGTAGCATTGTCGCAAGTTGTCGCTTCTAAGACATCAGTGTGTCACCATCATCCTTCATCCATCAGTCACACGATATTAGCCTTTGCATGAAAAAATAACATTCATTTTCCTAGTCTACCTTAGTTTTATGTCAATTGTGTAGCTTAACCCCCATTTGCACCATTTTACCAATTGCAAAAATATTTTCTACCATATGCGTAATATTTATTGCTAATTGCGTATTTTACCAATTGTGTAGTATTTTTTACCATTAGCATTTTGTTTCCTTACATTTGTGTAGTTTTACCAATTCGACAATTTTTCTTGCTAATAGTGTTGCATTTTTTGTCACTTGCATAATTTTACCAATTGCACAACTTTATCATACATTTATGCAGTAATATTCACCATTTGTGCAACTATCCAATAGTGTTACATTTCCTTCTAAATATGCATTTACACACCATTTGCATAGTGTTATGCATCATATGTACATCATCACATCATTTACATATTTTTAACCTAAATTTTCACTTTTGGTTAATCTAAACCTAGGCCTAATAAATGTACCTAATTCTACCCTCAAGAACCCTAAGGTTAGGTACTCATTTCCAGTCTTACATCAAGTTGTTTCCTAAGAAATCACACGTGCTTTTCTCAATGTGTAACCTTCATAATACCCACCATCGTCTCCATTGATTTGCTTTAGAATACTTTGGAGGCTTAACTTGTGAGTGTAAGAGTGTAAATGAACTATTTTGACCTTCCTATCCCAATATATAGCCCTTTTAGCCCTAGATTTTCATACCCAACCCTCCTTTTCTATATTTTTCCTATCCTCATGCCTTTTTCAACATATTTTTATCTTATTTTTCTTAACTTAGCCTATCCTTAATGTCATGAGCTTGACCAAGAAATCATTTAATTTTTTTGATCTCTTTAGGGGTCATCATATCCTCCATCCTTTGGTCTGTAGTGACATATCATTTCCATCATTATTTCTTTGAAACAACATTATAAAACATACTATCTCAAAGAGGGACAAAATCTAGACACCTAAAAATGACTAATGAAATTTAATCTTGTCATGTTATCATTATCCTCATCAATTCTTATATCTATATTTAATTAAGCTAATATTTCTTCCTTCCTATCCATAATAATTAAATAATTTTTAATTATTTAATTAATTTATCATTTATCATTTTCCCTCCAACATTTATTAAAATCAAATTTAAAATTACCTTTGGTCCATTATAATTAAATAATTTTCAAAAATTGTTTAATTAGCTAACACTCCTCTCTTAAATTAAAGAAAAGAAAATAATTTATCTAAATTTAAATTAAATATTTTTCTCTAAAATAAATAAATAAAATCAATATTTTTTTATTCCCCCATGATCATTTTGAATTAAATAAATTTATTTATTTAATTCTTTTAGCTTTCCCTCCATAAAATTCAAACTATAAGTCTTACCCTATCCTGAATTTTCTTATCTATTGCTCCTTCTAATTAATCTCCACCATTGATCAAATATCAAGTGAAACATATAAATGTAAATCCTTCATTCATTCATATCTCCTAGATCATTATTATTAATCTTCTAGTTAAACTAAATTGTTATAAGACTGTTGATTGTAAAAGCTTGCGCCTCTCCGAACAACCTTATGGGAAATTCAGTGTGTGGGGGACCAAAATGTGCCTCACTGAATGACCTTTGGGTTTGTTTAAAGAAGTTGGATCTCCTCTATATTTTGGGAAAAGGGGAAGAGAGAAATATAAAAAATGAAAAGATGGTGATGCACTAAAGCATTTACAACATTTCAAAGATTAATAATTCCTTACTTGTGATGAAATGGACACAAAATTCCACAAACCCTTCATTGTTGTGAAGAGAACAAATGACAAAGTCTAGAGAAAGCACAGTGCAGTCATTCAAATCTCCTCGTGGGAAGCATCCATTAAGGTCTACTAGAAATAAGAAACTCTAAATTTAACAGGGAATTTTAGATCTTTACAAGACCACCCTTGCTCTTACATCATAATATGTACTTCAACATAATCTTTTATAGAAAAGGAAAGAGTATAATAAACATGATTCAATTTCTGAAAGATATCTTTTTAACATAGAAGCTAATAGCATATAAAAAAGTTATCCAGACTATCTACATAAGACTTTGACACCGAAATTTCAATATAAATGATATAAGAAAAAGAAATTTGTGATAAAGACCATAAAATGCACAATCTCAAAATTTTCTCCTTAATAATCTTTGTTCTTACAATAAACCAACTGAAAACAAAGGTTGGATTCCAATCTGATTAATAGTCTTAAAAAATAAAACATGCCATAGAGCATAAGTAGTGCTCTGTGAAATCTTCCTATTCCTAAGAAATATATCTCCCTAAAAATATATCTTTTTTAAAGAAAGTGTCTTCTTCCATCTACTTTGAAACCCATTAAATAGCTAGAAGAAAGAGCCACTACCACAACCAATAGAGATGAACAACTACCAGGCGTCTAAATTTGATAGACTACAATGTGATCTAGGGTTTGATTAGATCACAACAATCTTTGCTCATAAGGTTTGAGATGCCTCATTAATGGCTCCATATTTTGTAGAAGTTCCACAAAGATATGTTGTTAGAAGATTATCAAATCCTAGCACAGCCTGGATAAACATGATTCAATCAGCTACAAGGAATGATGATTCCACCCCAAAATTCCAACCTCGAAAGTAAGAAATCCACCAAAAGAGACATCTGTGAAAGACATAACCCACCTGATGAAATGGTTGATGTGTCATGCTAGCGGGTGATCTCCCAATTTGTGAGAGTAGCTTTGGGGAAAACCCCCGCTAGGAAGACACGTGTCCTGATTTGGGCCAAAAAGAAAGATGATCTAAATAAAATCTGTGTAGCCACCACGTGGTGCATTATGTGCTTTTATGTAAGAGTAACCTATTCTTTGAGCACAGTGCCATCATAAAGTGAAAAAGAAGGGCCGAAAATTAAAAAAATTGAAGGCAAAATTTACTCCACATTTTTTGGAAACTCACACGGGGCCTTCACTTGTAGAGGCATGAACCCAGATGTAAAATAATCCTCAAAGTTTGAGGAAAGTGGCATGTTGGGATTCCCAATCTCCATCAAAGGGCAGGATGAGGGTGCACAATTTCTCATAGGCCTAATCAAGCTCAAGGACTTCTTTAAAAGAAACTCCTCCCCATCTTGATGAAATAGCTCCAATGTGATAGTAAAGTTGGGAAAGGGGAAGAAGTGTCATCTTGATCTCCTTAACAGTGGGTGTTGAACTCAAATTTTGGAGCGCTATGGAAAACCTAAATCTTGAAACTGATTTCTTTTCTGATTTTTTCTACTATCAATACTCCTCTGTCGAGTGAGATTAAGGTGGGTAATATGGTTCCAATAAGAATATCAAATTCTTATTATATTTCACTTGAATTCTTATTCAACGTCGACTGACAAGCTCTATTTTTCAACATGACCTAGTGGCAGATGAAAAAATTATTTTCCTTCCTTGCAATCACTCTTTGGTTGGAAATCCCAACACCTTTTTAAGCTTCCTCGATCTCTTTACATAGTATCATGATCAAGACCCCTGATTCTTTAGCTCAAGGAGTGATTGTGTGTAGAATTTGGTCTACCGCCGGGCTGACCTTTGCATTTAACTCCTGTGCATCCGCTAGAAAATGCAAAACTGGCTTCAAGGCCACTACTGTAACTATGATCCTCTCCCAATGATAAGATAATAATTTTTTAAGCACTAAAAGGATTTAGATCCCTGTGCCATGATCAATTCCTATTGGAAATGGGATTCGTTAGCTCTCCATTTTTCCTCCAATTGATTCCTTTCCTGGAGAGTGTTCAAAAAATTTTAGTGCAATTTCTCTATCTCCTCATTATGAGTCTATAAACTAGACTCAACATATTGCTTCTCTTATTTTTCCTTCTCCATTTTTGCTTGGGCCCTTTTTCCTTCTCGTTGTTTCACCCTGTTTCCTCCATGTTTGCCTTAGGCAGGCCATCTCCATATCTTTTCCCTTGATTTATGCTTGCAATTTGTCTACTATGGCTTTTACATTTACCAACTTTGCCTCATGCTTTTTTAATTTCTTGTCTAGCTTCTCATACTTAGTATAGACCACCTTCTGGGTTGCCTTGGCCAGACCCACTTTTTCATGTGAAAGAGTTTTTCTCAAATTGAGACTCAGGGCTTGGATGTCATAATATTTGAACTGCATTTCTCCTTTTGGATTGGATATTTGTGGCCTCATAGCTGAGATCAATAGATTATTCTTCTCTTCATCAAAATAGGTCTCCAACTTATGGGTGGTTGGGTTCGCCATGGATTTTCTCATAACTTATGCTTCCTTGCTTGTCGGGTCTTCCTTGTTACTTCAATACGAGCCTGAAGACTTTGTGGAGATTGAATATTTTGTACGATAAGTGAAAAACCAACAGGGAGACTATAGAGGGTGACAAAAGGGGTACTCTCATCTGAATGAGTTTGTAGAGAGGCACAAGGAAGTGTTATCATTGAAAATGGTTGGATGCCATGTATGACCTAAGAAGGAGGAGCACCCATCAGAGTAAAAGGAGAAGTAGGTGGAAAAAGAGGCTTATTCCTGGAAGTAGATAGGCACGATGAAAGTTGCAGCATAGGTGTATCAGTGTTTACAATTGGTGCCTTTGACAAGACAATCAAAGAGTCAATAGTGGCTGAGGTGGAAGATGCACGTTCGACACGTGGGGTTTCTTCATGGGGTTCATTATAAAATATAACCAAGTGTGTATTAAGGATGAGGACGTTGAAACTTGTGGATGGAGGATTTCTTTCTACAAATGAGGGGGCAGTAACAAGAAAAGATGCTATGGAAGAAAGGAGGGTGGGTACAAAACCTACCTGGGTTGTCAAGGCTGAAAATCTTGGTGGAATGGAGTCCACCTCTTTTTCTCCTTTATTCAATAAGCCTAGTTTTCCTAAGTCTTGAACTCAATTTTTCTTTGTAGGGACTACATTGGTTGATTTAGACTCTCTAGTGACTGATCCTGATGAACTTGGGTCCTTGGAGCTATGAAAAATATTTTTTGAGACCATTGGGTCCTCTTACCCCTTGGTAGGATGTTGGTAGAGGATGTGATCTATGATTATTTGTGTTTTGATCCCTTTCCCTTAATTTTTCCTACATCGAGTGCCTGAGGCGGTGAGGGGTGAAAACTGGTGCATGCTCCTACTCAAGCTCCTGACCTGATTTAGGATTACTATTATCAGATCCATCCCCAGTGTCATAGATCTCATAGAAATGCTCATTGTCCAGTTTGACATCTTCATATATGGTTTTTAGGTATTTGGTTTCCTACCGATACCTCTATAAATCAACCTTCATTCTTTCTGACCATCCCAATTTCTTTAGCTATGTTTTGGGGGACTAGCCCATCTAGGCACTTTGTTGGAACTCTGCCACCTTGGGATAGAAGTCGAGCCACGAGGGCTGTACAAATGGTATAAAGGTCAGGTCAATATAGAACTTAGTCCTCTCCTTGGTCGAGTTCTTCCTCAACTTAAAATATTCCCACTCTTCATGTTTGACAGTTGGAAGATGCCCAATAAGATTATATTTCAATCTATCACAAATGAGGACTAGGCCAAGGTAGGCCAACTTGCTAGTTAGCACAACTTTCTCTTCCTACTATACAAACATTACCTGAATTTTGGTGATGGTAAGGGGAAGAATGTAAAGCACCTTCTTGTGCCTCCCAGTTCCATAAGCATTGTCAATAATGGTTGTTGATGGCATGCCTCTAATGAGAGGGTCATGTATGTTACAAATTTAGGAAGTCTAAAAGGCTCCTCATTAAAACTATGACATTTAATGAAAGAAAAAATTCCTCCCATATATAATCCATTGGGGCTTGGTGGTTTTTCATCCAATCCAAACCTTTAGGGGAAAACATTCCTAAAGGATGCAGAGACAAGTCTAGGAGTACCGGTTATATAAAATAATCAACAAATGAATTATAATCCCATGTGTTAGAAAGCACATGGGTCCAGGCTGAAATTGGCTTATATAACCTTGTCACATCAAAATTACTAAGTAGAAAATGACAACTTAAAAACTCAGGGTTCTGATGTAAAATCAAGTGCACAAGAAAAGAGGAATACCTGAATTAAAAAGCACTGTTATAATCTATTAATTGTTTCAGTATTCCCTTAGTGATTTTCTTGGAGAAATCAAACTACTTCTAGCTCCTTTATTTTTTGAGCGTAAAGGACAAGCCCATCTAGAACTCGTGGACCCAAACATCACTTTCATGGCCATAAATAAATGCTAGCATTGAGAAAATGGCCTGTATATGCAAATGGAATTTTTTGTGTGACAAAGGGTAGATTATTTTATTGTTCTTTGATTCCTCCTCTGTTTCATCCTTATAGAATTTTAATTTCCTCTCCTCGGTTTTCCAAAAATCTTCCATCCTCATGTGATGAAATTTCTCAGCTTGGACCAATTTTAGGGGATGCACAACATGTCTCAGATGGCTACCACATTGATGGTAACCTTCAACCTATTACCACTGATAACTCTAGTTTCTTAATACATATTTTTTTCGCATGCATCAACCAACTTTGGGCATGGATGTGTGAAGGGAAACATGAATTGTGGTAGACCACAATGCGATAGTCAGGTTGCAAAGCCATTTGTCGACCCATGGGTGATCATTCTCTACAATACTCCCTCTCTAAGGATCTTAAGGTTTACATGTAGCTTTGGGTCAAAGATATTGTCTATGAAATCCTTAACTACCTCATCCTTGATGGGTTTTCCTGGTCGTATGGTTTCAGTATGTGCAAAGCTCTGGTCCTCCAGCGTTGGGGCATTAACATACCAAATTTCTCCAAAGATGTTGGTGTAGCTCAGCCTTGCGAATGATACTCCACCATGTCAACTGGAAGATGATGCTTCTGCATTTTTTGTGTTCTTGGAAGGATTTGGAAAGACCTCTTTCAAAGAAGTCATTGCTTCAAAGTTTCAATGTGAAGCAATTTTTTTTTCTTTTTCGGTGCATTCAATTTTCACATGTACATCTAGTAAAGGTGTTTCCATTACCAATAGCTTGCTAAGTGCTACCAGCGAAGCAATACGTGTAGAGTGGGGATCGTACTCCTTGGAAATGCCAACTTCGCTATGAGAATGAATTTAGTACATACCTTACACCGCCCCTTTGATAGATAAGGTTTGAGTGATGGGAAGCATTCTTAGAAAATAAATCATTAATTAAGTAGGGTTTAGCTTTAAGAAATGTCCTTTCACCTAAGCAAGTAGGTTGGCATTGGTGATGATGATGAACACACATTGGCAAATTGTACATATGAGCATTCACTCCCAATGCCTGAATTAATTCCTCTAAGCTTGGTTAAAAATCCTCTATATGATTTACCCTTCACTTCTTACTGCCTTAATACATTTTTCATTTCTGCCTAACAGGGAATAAATTTTTCATTCGTCAGCCTCCCCAGTGCACATTTTTCTATAAATAGCAACATCTACCTTGCGAAAATACTCATTGAGTTGGTGTAGCATAAAAAAATGGATCTCCAAACATTTTCACACTTCATATGGGAATAATCAATGATAAATTAGACTTAATGACACCTTGATTTAGTGTTGTGAGGTTTTTTACACATCCACATTAGGTCTTGGGCCCTTGCAAACTGAATAAAATGCATTTATTGATATCTTGTAAAAGTGTTGTAAAGAGTTGTAAATGACTTTCACACTTTTCTAGACTTTTATTAAGTATATAAGTCTAATGGACCTATTTTTCCTTTAATTCAATATTGTAAAATTTATTTAATTGCATTCTCACATTAATCTAGAAGGCTTGTAAATTAAACCTAATTTTAATCTAGTGTTGTAATGTGTTTTACACATCACATTGGATGTTGTGCCTTTCTAGGCTATGTGGTCCTCATTTTAATGTTGTAAAGTGTATTTAATCACACTTTCACATTGAAATTTGTGTCCTTAGCCTTAATTACCCTTTATATCATCATTAATAGGTCCATATGACCCCATATTGTGCATCCCAAGGCATATTTTGATCGAAAACCTTACGAGATCAACATATAGACTCAATTTATGCATTCCCCGACATCCCAACTAGAAAAATAGTCCATGTGGGACCCATTCACAACTTTGGGTGAATGAGTCCCATCCAGGTGGGACCCATTCACCCAGGATGGCGAATGAGTCCCATTTGGGCCATTTTCAAGGTTTGAGTAGGAAAAATAGGGTTTTAAGTTTAATTTTCTTCAATGTCGGCCTGGGGGATCAAATTAGCAGGCATTTGAGTGGGATGCCTATATAAATAAGCCTCCAAACCCTCATTTCATTCAAGTATCATAAGGCATTCATATTATCAAGTCAAGGAATTTAGGGTTAAGCATTTCAAGACTTCACAAGATCAATTCTAAGGCATTCAAGGGTAGATTCTTCATCCATTGTTGTAGAAATTCAAGATCCCTCATCATGGAAAGTTTCTAATTACATTACTTCATATTCATCTTCATTATCTTGTTTCATCATTTTGGTTTAATTACCTAAAAGGGGTTTGACCAAGGAAAACCCCTATCCTCTAACAATCAACAAGTTTTCCCCTCTTTAATGTGTGATTGTAGGTTTGTAGATTGAAGAAAAATGCCCAAAATGATAAAGTTGCAAATGTTGTCAAAGTTGTCAAGACTCACGAAAACTTAGATCTAGAGAAAAATATCCATCCAATCTACATGAAATTAGTGGGAAAGTGTTTATTTCATCCATCTTTAGAGGCTTGCAAAGTTTCAGTTCAATATTCTACCACTAGGACACTTTTCAACATAACGAGACCCATCCCCCAGTAGTGGCGAATGAGTCCCACTATAGGTTTTTTTTGGAGATCTTCATGGATTTGGATACCCTTTCGGTTGAAACTTGTTTCGGGATAGTTTTCTAGAACTCGAATTGATTTTCCCAGAATGGTGAATGAATTCCACTAGACCTAAAAAGTAGCAATTTCAGAATTTTAGAGATATTTATAGTCTTCAACACATTCCCAGGTGCACACTTTCTACTTCATAGTTTTTTTTTTGCTTTATTTACATTTTTAAGTCATTTGCTAGGTCTTTTGCATATCATAGTGTTCTTTCAAACATATTGCATTTTCCAAGTTTACACTTGGTGGTGAACCCTCATTTGCTATTATCATTTCCCTTGAACCTTCCCTTTGTTATATTTCAATCTCCTTTGCATTGAAATCTCAAGGGTTTGTTCTTAAATGAAGTGTTGATCTTTGTCTCTCTCCTTTTAGGTGCAAAACCCTAGAGGTGCAAGAGATGAAAAAAATATTTGTTTCATTTTGGTGAACCTGCATTTAGAATACCTTCTTTTATGATTTGGAGTCCATTATCTAGCTTGTATTGACATTGCATTACATTTGTAAATTTGCATTCTAGGGTTTCAAATTTTTGCATTAGTGAAAGTGCATACAATCTACATTTTTGCATCTCAAATCATTGAAAATCATATAAAATCTACATTTGTATTTAGTCTTCAGGTCATACAACATCAAAAGCATCAAAACCAATTGAAAATTTGTAAAAATTAAAAAAAAAAAACCTTTCGGGGACTCATTTGCCATTCTGGGCGAATCAGTCCCAATCTAGATTTTTAATTGCTTGTTACAGCGTTAGAAACCTCATTTTTGTGCTTCCTAAGCCTCCTGGTAACATATACTATAAGTCTGGAAAGTTTCGAGAACATTTTTTTTATGCATCTAGGTCAAAAACATCAATTTAGGGAAGTCATTTTTGAAATCATTTCAATTACAAGCATCATTAGATCTAAAAATGCTCACATTTGTGAAATTTTGCATAACATGGATAAAAGTACTTTTCACTTTTGCATACACAACACTTATATTCAAAAAACTTTGCATAATTTTGATAAAAGTGTTTTTCATTCTTGGATATACATTGTTTGCATTCTTAAAGCTTTGCATATATTGGATAAAAATGTTTTGCATCTTTGGATATACATTGTTTATATTGCTGAAACATTGCATGAAATGGTTACAAGTGCTTTTCATTTTTGTTCAAACAATGTTGGTGTCTTACATATCTAGACATGCTAAGAAAAATTTCCTATCCCCTCCCTATGAGATTGTTTTAGTGAAAGAGAATACAACCTTGAACATTCCTAACGATCATATTTGTTCTTCTCCTAATATCTCTCCTATTGGTGACGAAGATATTTTGGTGTTAGAAGAACCAATCAATAAGAGTTTTGAGAATCCTAGTTTTTTCTCTCCTCTTGCCTCTCTTAGTGTACAAGACATTAATGAACAAGACAACATAACCATAGGTAATCATGACAATAACATTTGTCCTTCTCCTAGTATCTCTCATAGTTGTGAAGAAGAGAATTGATGTTAGAAAACATAATCAATGAAGGTCATGAGAATCTTAGTTGTCCCCCTTCACCTAGAGAAACCCTTATTAATCAAGAAAATTCAACTATTGATCATTCTCCTACTTACAATGAAGTCATTTTAGAAGAACCAACCTTTGATTGTCATGAACATTTAGTTTGTAGTCCTCCTAAAATCCCTCCTCCTAGGGAGGATATGATGATGCAAGGAAAGGATACCATTGATAATAATGATATAGTATCCTTAGAAGAAGATGAAGAGGAAACATTAGACTCTTGCTTGCTAAGGGATGTTAATATTATTCAACCTCAACTCATCCTTTACCCACCATCACACAAACCTCAAACTCAAAACAAAACCAAATTCATCCTCTACCCATCTAAGAATAATGTATCACATCAGTCGAATTCTAATACCATTTCTCATACATATAACACTAGAAATAATCTGCAACCACAACAACCAACCCCAACACCCTTACCTTTTCCTAATCCCATATTGCCTAGTGCTCCTCATTTTCCTGCACAAAGTGGAAATGAGTATAATCTTGTTGAACAACTAAAGAATACTCCTACTAAGATATCATTATGGGACCTTATTCAACCCTCCCCTCACTACCACAACATGATTCAAATAGCCTTACAACAATTTCCTATCCCTTCCAATGCGCAACCAAATGACATAGCAGCCATGATCCAAGGAATAAATGCTGACAGTTTTTTCCACCAATGTGAACTCCCCCCTTTGGAAGTGCAAAAAAAAAAGAAGCTTTCAAAACAATATCTCAATACAAAAGAAAATGGATAAAAAAAACTCTTGTAGATACTAGTTCTTCCCTTAATGTGTGTAATGTGAGCCTTCTAGATAGGCTTGGCGTTGATAAATCAAACATTCAACTTGATTCTTTATCTATTAAGGGATTTGACAATGTTGAAAAAAACCTATTGATGTGATTACTTTACCTATTATAGTTGGGAAGGTCACATTGGAAACACAAATCCATGTTATGCCTCATGAACTTTCATATAATCTTCTTTTAGGTAGACTATGGATTTATGCAATGAATGGAGTTCCTTCTACTCTTCGTCATAAAATGAAATACATCTACAATAACCAAGTATACACAATTGAAGCCCACCCTGACCCAAATAACAAGACAAATCCTTTGGCAACATTAACACCAACTACACAAGTGGAACCTGTCCAACAAAAATCCAAAGAAAAACATATCGAGCAAGTCACGAAGCTATTAGAAGATGATTGGGGTTCCTTAGATTTCAAACATACATTCATGGGCGAATACACGATCATAAATAAAGACTCTAAAAATGGAAAAGAAAACTTGGTAATGTCAACACAAAATTCGGAAGACCCTTCCAAAGCATCCACCTAAACCCCTACACAAGAAGAAATAAATTATACAACAAACTTTGACGACACTAACTATCAAGAACCACTAGATCAAAAAGCAATGAAAAAGATTTATGGAAAAGGTTATGAACTTATAAAACAACTTGGCTACAATGGAAAAGGATGTGGTGCTAGAGAACAAGGTATCTGAAACCCAATAGAGTCTAACACGCAAGAAACAACTCATGGTCTTGGTTATTGTCCTTTGATAGAAATAAACAAAGCCTTCACTTAACATCAACACTATTGCAAATAATTCTTTTAAAGGAACAGAGAAATCTTTGCTTAATGTCAACGTCATCTTTCAAAACACTAATGATTTGAATTCGTTAGATTTTACACCCTCCTGTAAATGAGAGAACAAAATTTTGCAATCTAAACAATCTTGCGTAAGTATGGCATCTTTATCGCAAACTATTGGAACACCTCCTACCGTCGATCAAGAGGATATCTTGTCGAGACTCCTCCAATATCACTTGATATCTCTCCCTCCAAGAACTCAAAAGAAAATTTCTTACAAGAATTCATTTTTTGCATATCATAGAGTTCATGGTCATGCTACTAGTGAATGTAAGGCTTTGAGTAGTCAGATCCAACATCTTTAGGAGTATGGTGCTCTCCCTTATGTGGGGGCACCTAATTCCTCTAATTGATACTGATTTTCGCTCTACCATGCATCTCATTAATCATTTTGGCTCATCCTTGTCCTGCACTCAGTGGGGGAAAGGGGTTAGTTAGCCTTGTCCTCGTATGTCACTTGTCATTGCTTCTTTTGGCTAGTTGATCACCTTTCATGAACATATAAAAGCAAGCTTGGGATGTGGACGACATGTCTTAAGTTGGCTCGCATGTGACATACTATCTTTTTCATGATGTAGCTTCATTTGGAAACATATGAATTGGCCTAGGGATTTCCAAATAATCCCTTGTGTCTGCTTCTACTTTAAAGAACTTGCTGACAGTAATGGTGTTAGAAATCACTTTAAAGTGGGGGCATACATCGACACTCATATTTCATTGTGTGATTTTCTTTTTCTTGTGATTTCCTCTCTTGGAAACATTAGGTACAATGTTTCCTAGGATGAGACCTTGCACTTGTCCTCTCTTGGAAACAAGATGAGACCATTTTCACTTATCCTCTCTTGGAGACATTAAGCATGATGTTCCCTAAGATGAAACCTTGCACAAACTAAGCAAAATCTGTTTGAACATTCCTTGCACTATTTTTCATTTACAATGTCTATGAGTTTCAAGCATATGAAGTCTTGCTTTCCTCATGGAGCTCAAAAAATAATTTTTATGTGGTGCCTTATCAAATTTATCAAGAGGTATAACTTTGGTATGGTTGAGTCGGAAGCCCAATTTGAGACATGAATTTCCCCATATCCACTTGTGTGTCTGTGAGTGCATACCAGCCATGAGTGTATGTTTCTCACCTTTTTGGACTTCTCACTCGGTGGATAGTTAGGTGTTTCGTTGCCTTAGAGTGAGTATGAATTTTTGGACAAACATCCTAGATCTAATCCACATTGTGTTGGACAAACGGTCGATGCTTGATCCACCTTTTTATTTCTGCTCATTCATACTTCTCTTCCTTCTAAGTTATTGTCATTGCATGATTGTGTATCTTGATTTATTGCAAGTCGTTCACCTTGTGTGTGTCCCTTTGTGCCCATGTTGGTTTGACGTAGGATCTTCGATCTTGGGGGCTTGCACAACCTCCTTTGATCTTTTTCATCCTTTGTCATCCACATTAGTACGATTGGACCCCTCTTGAATGTCTAATTTAGTGTGAGTTTGAAGCAAGTTCATCCTCTCACTAAAAGTGGGGGCTAAATGTAGTATAAAAAAATGGATCTCTGGACATTTTCACACTTGATATATGGGAATAATTAATGATAAATTGGACTTAATGATACCTTTAATTAGTGTTGTGAGGTTTTTTACACATCCACATTAGGTCTTGGGCCCTTGGAAACTGAATAAAATGCATTTATTGATGTCTTGTAAAAGTGTTGTAAGGAGTTGTAAATGACTTTCACACTTTTCTAGACTTTTATTAAGTCTAATGGACCTATTTTTCCCTTAATTCAATATTGTAAAATGTATTTAATTACATTCTCACATTAATATAGAAGGCTTGTAAATTAAACCTAATTTTAATTTAGTGTTGTAATGTGTTTTACACATTCACATTGGATGTTGTGGCTATGTGGACCTCATTTTAATGTTGTAAAGTGTATTTAGTCACACTTTCACAGTGAAATTTGTGTCCTTAGCCCTAATTACCCTTTATATAATCATTAATAGGTCCCTATGACCCCATATTGTGCATCCTGAGGCATATTTTGATCAAAAACCTGACTAGATGAACATATAGAAACAATTTATGCATTCCCCAACATCTCAGCTGGCAAAATAGCCCCTGTGAAACCCATTTGCCAATTTGGGCGAATGAGTCCCATCCAAGTGGGACCCATTCACCCAGGATGGTGAATGAGTCCCATTTGGGCCATTTTCTGTTGGATATTTCTAATATGTGGTATCCATTGATGTCAACACTATTGGAATAATGTCTTTAAGGTTGTATATGTCGAGGATATTGAGAAAATTGTAATAAAATAAGATGCAAGTTGTCATTGATGCAGTGAAGTTCAGTTTGATGGCTAGCCTAGTATATTGATGATAAGAGGTTGTGGATCAAGGGGTTTATTGTCAAGTATATCTAGTTTATCCATGTGAAGTTTCAGAGGTCCACATGAATATTTGATCGAGTTATGAGTATCTGTGTTCTGACAATTGTTTTGTTTGTTCAGTTGGTGTTCCTGAAAGAAGATGATGTGATTCTAGTAATTTGAATTGTTGCAGATTCTTCTATGGTGATTCATGATTCTTGTGGATGTTTCTAGATCATGTTCTATCTATGTTGTTGGTCTGCACTAATCGTTGTGCTCACAATTGGTGATTTTCTTTTATGAGTTCATGTTTTTCATGATCATGGCCGACAGGGTGATTGTAGTGAGTTGTGGATCTTCAATGCATAATTGTTTAAGATGTTTCATGTTCAAGGATGTTGTTTTTGGTCCTTACTATGTTGTTTCCAACATTGTTTGGTTCACATTAATAAATTGTTTATTGATTTTGGTTGACAGTTTGTACACATTTTATTATTTTTTGGGCCGACATGTAGCCGATGTTATCCTTAGTTGCAGATATATATGATCGATTGTTTATATCATTTGTGGGTATGGTGCAAGTGGTGTGTGTGGTATGTGAGTTCAGTGTGCGAACAATGTTCTAATCTTTCAAAGGAAGAAGTAAAGTGTGAAGAAGAGTGAGCAAATGTTTATGTGCTTAATCGGAATTATAATCAGGCATTAGCAACTGCTATTTTCTTAGTTCAAAATCTTTCGAATGTAATCCGAATGTTATTGTAAGACAGTGAGTTCTCCTTTGGGAAGTAACCCTTTTTTGTATTTGAGCAGTGAGCTCTAGGTAGTGTACCTGAATGCATGTTCATTCCCCATTTATAATTCTTTTATACTTTTAACAGGGTATAGTCTTGTGGACTAACTTCCACTGTGGTTTTTCCCCTAACAAGGTTTCCACGTAAAAAAATCTTGGTGTTATGTGTGTTTTTTATGTGGTGATGGTTTATGCTTCCATGTTTATTTATCAGATCTAAGAATAATTTTAATAAGTAAAATTTTTGGGACAACTGATTTACCCCCCCCTCTTAGTTGTCTGCCCTTGTGTTGCCAACAATTGGTATCAAATCAAGTTCCTCAGAAGAAATTTAAGGTGATCCGGTATGGCGGAATATAAGAAGGATAGTCTGATATTTGATGGAACTAATTATTCTCTATGGAAGACTTGAATGGAGTGTCATCTGAGATGCATTGGTGAACCTTACTAGACAATTACAAAGAATAGATATATCATCCCACAGAATGGTCCTTCTACTGTAGGTGAGATGAAGGAAGTTGAGTACAATATCAGGGCTAAGGAAGCATTATTGAGTGCTCTGACTGATTCTGAGATGAAAAATGTAATGGAGCTAAAGACTACTTATGAGATCTGGAAAAAGTTGGAAACTTTGTATGAAGGCAATGCCCATGTGAAGATTGCTAAGTTGCAAAGCCTGAAAGGGAAATATGAAATATTGAGAATGGGTGAATATGAGAACATCACTTCTTTTATGTAGATAGTGAATGGTTTAGTATTAGATGTGCTTGTACAACATTGGAAGAATCAAAGATTGTTGCTAAAGTGCTCAAATCCTTGCCTACTACATACAAAGCCAAAGCTACTACTATTGAGGAGATCTGGACTGTGACAATTGTAACCAAAGATATGTTGATTGGTAAGCTTACTACTTTTGAGTTAAGTGAGTTTGGTGATTCTCTTCCTAAGACAAAATCTAAATTCAAAGCTACTATCTCTGGAAAAGATAAGAAGAGATATGATCTGGGAGAAATTTCTTCTAAAATTTTTTCCAAATATGAGTAGGAAATAAAAGAGATTGAAGAAGAAGAGAGAAAACTAGACGAGCTTGAAGCACTTATTGTCAAGAGGGAAGCCAAAGGAGAAGGTAATTATAAAGGGAAATTGCCTCTTAAATTTTTTTCTTGCAATAAGATAGGTCATTTTGCCTTAAGGTGTCCAGAAAGAGTTCCTAAGCCTAGACCTAACAAGCCTAGATTCCAAAGAAAGTGTTATTATGTTGTTGATGAAGGTGTGACAGATGATGAATCTGATAAAGGGAATTTAAGTGAGGACGAATGGGTATTTATTGCTATCAAGGAAAATGATCCAGTACCTACTGAATCTACTAGTTGCACAAATGTGGATAAAGCTCTAGCTGCCAGAGTTGAAGAAAAATATGAATGGGTGATTGATAGTGGATGCTCCCATCACATGATAGGTGATAAAAGTAAATTTGTGAGCTTGGAAAAGTATGATGGTGGTGTTGTAAGATTTGGTGATGAAAAAGCTGGTGTAATCCATGGTAGAGGATCCATTTCTCTTGATGGTAAGCATAATACTAATGATGTTCTATATGTGGAAGGTTTGAAGCATAATCTCTTAAGTGTTGGATAGATGGTTGACAAGGGATACAATCTTCAATTCAAGGATGGAAAGTGTAGAATATTGGGGAGTTCTAGAAATGTGATTGCATCTAGTACAAAAAAAAAAAGGTAATATCTTTAACCTAAGTGCTGCTAGTAAAAGTTGTATGATTGCTCAAGTTGATGAAAGTTTGTTGTGGCATAGGAGATTGTGTCATGCAAACTTTGACAATATTATCAAGATAAGTCCTACTCAGGCAGTGAGAGATCTTCCTAAGTTGATAAAACCTACTGATACCATATGCAAAGAATGTGAGTTAGGGAATCAAACTAAAATTTCATTCTAGAGCAAACAACATTGTTCAAATGAAGTGTTGGAGCTTGTGCATACTGACTTGTGTGGTCCTTCTAGAGTCAAAAGTTTACAAGGAGACATGTATTTCATGTTACTTATTGATGATTATTCTAGATTGATGTGGGTTACTTTCTTAAGGGAAAAATCGGAAGCTCTAGAGAAATTCAAGATTTTTAAGGCTATGGTTGAGACAGACACAGGTTTGAAGATTAAATGTCTGAGATTAGATAGAGGTGGTGAATTCACTTCCAATGAGTCTAATTCCTTTTGTGAAGAGCATGGAATAAAGAGACAATTATCTACCCTACGGACCCCTTAGCAAAATGGAGTTGTGGAAAGGAAGAACAAGACAATTCAAGAAGTTGCTAGGACTATGATGCTGGAAGGAAATGTTCTACATATCTACTAGAGAGAAGTTGTGAGTACAGTCGTTTACACTCTCAACCGAGTACATGTCAAAGGTGATACCCATAAGACTCCTTATGAATTATGGTATGGTCACAAGCCTACTATTAGATACTTCAAAATATTTGGAAGTAAATGCTATATCAAAAGAGATGAAGATATAGGAAATTTTGATGCTAGAAATGATGAAGGAATCTTTCTTGGTTATTCTACTAAAAGTAAGGCCTACCGGTGCTACAATAAGAGATTGAGGAAAGTAATTGAAAGTGCTAATGTCAAGGTTGATGAAGAGATAGTTAGACCATCCAGAACCTATGGATATGATTCATACAATCAGAATGATAGTTCAAATAAACGAAAGAAAGTTCAAACTCCAATTCAAGTTCAGATCATTCTGGTGAATCAAGAAAATCAAGATGAAGAAACTAGTGAAAGTGCAGAAGTGAGATCACAAGAGCCTAAATTTCAAGAACACCCTAAGAATCCAAGGTATGTAAGACTAAATCATTCATAAGATCAAATTATAGGTGATAAGAACAAAGGTGTTCAAACTAGGAGAATAATTGCAAAAGAATATTGTTTGATCTCAAAGATTGAGCCTAATAGTGTCAATGAAGCATGCAAAGATGAACATTGGGTGGAAGCAATGAAAGAAGAACTAGTGTAGATTGAGAATAATGATACATGGATTCTTGTTCCTAGACCTAAGGACAAAAATGTAATTGGATCTAAATGGGTCTTTCGGAACAAACTAAATGAGCAAGGTGAAGTTTTCAAAAACAAAGCAAGACTGGTGTGTAAAGGATATTCCCAGATGGAAGGAATTGACTTTGAAGAAAAAATTTCTCCTATTGCTAAGATTGGAGTTGTGAGACTATTTCTTGCCTATGCTACTTACAAAAACTTCAAGGTTTATCAGATGGGTGTCAAGTCAGCATTTCTAAATGGAAAATTGGAAGAAGAAGTTTATATTGAGCAACCTGATGGATTTCAATTGATTGATTAGGGACATATGCTTTTTCGGTTGAAGAAAGCATTGTATGGACTTAAGCAAGCCCGAAGAGCATGGTATGCTAGATTGGACAAGTATTTGTTGAAGCTTCAAGGATTTAATAAAGGTACTGCTCATAGTAATTTGTACTTCAAGATTGATCATTATAAATATTTTATTGTTGAAGTCTTTGTTGATGATATCATTTTTGGAGGAGATGATAGTTTATGCATGAAGTTTTCTGATGAGATGCATAGTGAGTTTGAGATGTCTATGATTGGAGAAATGATTTTTTTTTTGGGATTACAAATTACTCAGCTAGATAAAGGGATCTTTATATCTTAGTCCATGTATGTGAAAGAATTGCTAAAGAAGTTTGGTATGGAAGATTCAAAGATAGTTGGTAAACCTATGGTGATCAGATGTAAGTTGACACAAGATGATGATTCTCCTAAAACAAATCAGACTAGATACAGATCCATGATTGGTGGATTGCTCTATTGACTCAAACCAGACCTGATATCATGAATGTCATATGCATTGTTGCAAGATTTCAAGCTAATCCTAAGGAATCTCATGTGACAGTTGTGAAGAGGATTTTTAGGTACTTGAAGGGGACAGTTGATTTTGGCCTATGGTATCCTAAAGAAGATGGCCTTACTTTGAGTGCTTTTACTAATGTTGATTGGGCAGGAGATGTGAATGACAAAAAGAGTACTAGTGGTGGCTGCTACTCAGGGGGAGTAGTCAGATGTTAAGAAATGTGGTTCAGAGCTTTTGTGGAGAAAGATAATGTGTATCTTTGTCATTTATGTCAAAGGGGGAGAAGAGTCATGTGAAAAAATGTGAAAGAGTTAAGGAGAAAAGAGTCAAAACCTAAGGGGGAGAAAGTGCTAAGAGAAAGTTGTGTTGATGGTGTTTTTCACATCATGTGTTGCCATCAATGCCAAAGGGGGAGATTGTTGGATATTACTGATATTTGGTTGTCATTGATGTCAACACTATTGGAATTAATGTCTTTAAGGTTGTATATGTCAAGGATATTTAGAAAATTTTAATAAAATAAGTTGCAGGTTGTTAGTTATGCAGTGAAGTTCAGTCTGATGGCTAGCTCCGTATATTGATGATAAGAGGTTGTGGATCAAAGGGTTTGTTTTTGAGTATATCTAGTTCATCCATGTGAATTTTTAGAGGTCTGCATGAAGATTTCATCAAGTTATGAGTATTTGTGTTTAGATCTAGGGAAAAATATTCATCCAATCTACATGAAATTAGTGGGAAAGTGCTTATTTCATCCATCTTCAGAGGCTTACAAAGTTTCAGTTCAATATTTTTCCCCTGGGACACTTCAAAAAAATGGGACTTATCCCCCAGTAGTGGAAAATGAGTCCCACTATGGGTGTTTTTCAGAGATCTTCATGGATTCAGATACCCTTTTGACTGAAACTTGTTTTGGGACAATTTTCCAAAATGGGGATTAATTCACCCAGAATGGCGAATGAGTCCCACTAGGCCTAAAAAGCAGCAATTTCAGAATTTTAGAGATATTTCCAGTCTTCAACACATTCCTAGGTGCACACTTTCTACTTCATAGCTTTCTTTTTTTCTTTATTTACATTTTTGTCATTTGCTAGGTCTTTTTCCATATCACAATGTGTTTTCAAACATCTTGCATTTTCCAAGTTTACACTTGGTGGTGAACCCTTATTTCCTATTGCCATTTCCCTTTAACCTTCCCTTTGTCAGATTTCAATCTCCTTTGTATTGAAATCTCAAGGGTTTGTTCTTGAATGAAGTGTTGATCTTTGTCTCTCTCCTTTTAGGTGAAAAACCCTAGAGGTGCAAGAGATGACAAAAATATTTGTTTCAGTTGGAATCTGAGTTGGTGAGTTCTTTCCAATTCTTTCTTCCATTCGCTAGTCTATAAGTTTTCTTGCCACCATCATGACTAGTCTAGGTACCCCAGTTCAACTCTTGGCTCAAAAATAGTAGATATCCTTTGTGATGGGGCTCTCAAAATTGTGAAGCATTTTTATTGGATAATATGCTTTGGGACAGGTTCAACTAAAATAAGTACCATATTGTGCTTGATCCTATTCTAGTGATGCAAAATAGGTACATTGACAACAAGTGGAAACTTAAGAACATGGTATGAATAGAGGGCTCATAATAGTCAGGGGCGGCAAGCATGATGAGGACAACTTTTCAAAAATCATGACAGTGACATATGGTGATAGAGCTCATAGGGGTAGAAAAGTGTGAAGAAGTGAACATAAGACAACCCAAATGATCATAAGGGATGGAGATAATCATGTTCATAGTAAAGGAAAACTATTTTAAACCATACATTATTCCACATGTGCTGCAAATATAGCAAGATAGTAGTGGAATCATATAGATTGCAAATAAATCTTTGTTTGAGAAAGAAAGAAAGTAGGGTCCTTCATAAGTGTGAGTGAAGATTTTTACAAAGTATGTGAGGAACCTGTTATGATTTTATGATAGTGAAATAAAATTTCATGAGGGTTATTTGAATCCGGCAAATAACAAAGTTACAACTGTTCTCCCTTCAACTCATGACTTGCCAGGTCCACTGGGGGATTTAGTACATGATTTTCCAAGTAACAATTTTTCCCATGCAGTTTAGATAGATGGAGATAAAATCCCCTTGGATTTGAGCTTGAAATTTAACGTGTGCCTAGTTTCTTCTTCCTCACTTAAATGCTATCACCAGATAACTACAACCAACAAATTATGGGCATGAAAGGGTTCATCTTTTCATTGGATTCTTTGCAAGATAAGCCCAAATGGTCAACAATTAGCTTCCTCTAGTGAAGTTTCTCCATACATGCTTTCAAATAAAGGATAGTTCCCGATTGTTGTACCTTCAAAAACACCTTTTTTCCTCTCTACAAGAGATTTACATGATTATGTGATAAAGACATCTAGCATGCCTTGTAACTCAATAGACCTAGTGGAATCTAATGGAGGAGGTTTTGAACATTATTGTCTAGGGATAAATGACATTGATTTCATTGACAAAGAGCATAAATAGACATCACAAAAAGTGCTTCAAATGTAACACCAACAAATGTTTATGCTACAAATGGAGCAGCCATTGTGCTAGCTAAAAGGGGTCAATTTGATATTGCAAAGGAAATTTTTACATAGGTACAAGAAACTATTGCAGGAAACATCTTTGTTTAGATGCTTGATGTATCAGTAAATCTAGCACATGCTTACTTTGCACAAGGATAGTTTGTGCTTTCATTGAAAATGTATCAAAATTATTTGAGGAAATTCTATTTTGGCACTAACACCCAAATTTTATTATATTTGGCTTGAACACATTATGAAGTAGAATAGTGGCAAGATTATAAAAGAACATTATTAAAGAGAAGTATATTTTGCACCCTCCAATTACATCTTATGCTTTGATGTTGGGGTTACAATGTAGAAGTTTTCAACTTCAACACTTCAAAAGTGAAAACGTACTATTGATGAGGTTTGTCGAGCAGTGTCAAAATTAATGAATGTGCTCTATGTGTTCAACAACCTATCGGTTGTGGCAAGCCCACGTACACATTAATTTGATGAGAAGAAGATAGATTTGCATGTTGACTACTATAAACATTTGCTTGATGCCTCCAAAGTTCATAGAGAAGCAGTAGAACATAAAGAGCGGCAAAGTCGTCAAAAGCTAGGAGTAGCATGCCAACTTGTCTTGACTGATGAAAAATTAAGGATTCAATGATGGAAAGGAGAAAACAAGAGGTGAACTATGGCTCCCCATGGTTTTGAAGTCTCCCCTACTTCCCGTTGCCCATCATTGTTTGATTTTTCTTTGTCTTATCACATTAGTGATGGAACAAGGGTGTGTTATTTTATCACCCATTGTTGTTTTCTTTCTCTTTTCCTAGCTCACATCATTGATGGTGCAATACCTCATCCTCCTTATTTCCCATCACTATTAGATGTTTCCCTCTTCACATCACATTGGTGATACATTATGGTAACCGGGTAATGTTGGTGTATGAGATGGTGGGACCCGTGGAAAGCATCCATATCATTATTTGAAGGGATTTTTGATGGTGGGGAAATAACCAAAGGTGAAATACATGTGTAAATTGGATTTTCTACAACCTGATAAAAAGAATGAAGGCCTTCACAAATAGAAACAATTTTTCAGCTATAGGGGAAAACAAATGAGGAGGTAGGAGAAATAAAGTGCAAAAGGCATTGTTCGATGGAGAGGCGGTTATTGACCAAGGAACATGAATGATGCCAGTTGTCAGCAGGGAATTTCATTTAGGATTTTTCCATTTTCTATTAAATGCATTTCCTGTTTCACTTGTAGGAGGAGTTGCTCACAGTTTGGTCTCACACAGAAATATATTTTTGTAATAGGTCAAAAATGAATAGGTGCTAGTTTCAGGTTTTGGAAAAGTTTGAGTATTGTAATAGAGAATTTAATCATGGCATTGTCATATTTGTATGTAAATGACAAAATATCCTAGGCTAGTTTTCTCCACAGTACACATTGCATAGATTTTGGATATGAGTAATGAAAGATTTCTAGTATTTTTCTTCTTGTATTTTCTTTAATGCTTGTTTAGTGTTATACTCTCATTCAAAGAATGAGTTAAACTATATTAACATAAATAGAGGTTTATGCAACTATGTGCTAGGATTACTAAGTATGACTAGTTGAGTTTCTTGTATCAATGGTGTAATGCATCATTTGGTAGGCATAGTTATGACAGGGTAAATGTTGTGATGAGTTTTAAATTACATGGTTTAGGTGACTCCAACCTGGGATATGGCACTGGTCTTTTAATGTTACAATCTCCTCAGATTGTTTGTGGCATCTACAAATTAAAATCAACTTTAATTTTCTATCTCAGTGTGATTGTGTGTTGAGCTTAACATATCTTATTTCTCATATTTAAATTCAACATTTCCATGAAGGTTGGCCAAATCTTTAGGGTATTATGTCCATTAAACATTTAAAGGAGAATTATTTGTTTATAGTGTTCTAGATGCTTTGGTACGAGTAGCTACAAGTACACTATCGGGATCACCCTCCTAGGTTTCATAGAGCCTGAAGTGCAAGGGAGAAATGTTTCATATCAACCTCTCATTCATTGGCCAAATCTCTCCTTGAATCTAACCATTAGGCCTAGCACCCCTTTAGGATTCAAGTTGATTGCAGATTTGGGAACCAATAGATTGGAAACTCCACTAGGGAAGCTCTAGAATTATCCATTTGGAAAAGAGTCTATAAGTTTGTTCAAGTATTGAAGGATTTCATACCTGGAGAAAGAAATTGTTGCAACATACTTGAAAGTGTCATGATCTATGGTGCTCTGTTGGTGAAAAGAACTCAGAAAGAAATCTAATTATTGAAGATGTTTCAATTATTGAAGGTTTTGTCCTCTTAAAGGAGGTGGTGACTCTACTAAAGAACTTGGTGAATATGTAAATGAATTTTTAGATATATAAATATTTCCAGTCATAAAGAAGAATTTGCAGCAGTTGCAACATATCTAGGTATTTTCCATATTTTGGTTTTCAAGAAGCATAAACTTGTTATGAAAACCATATTTGATAGTCTAGAAAAAATATGGTTCCCTATTGAGTGAAACTAAGCATTAAGAAAGGGAATGATAATGATAATTCCACATACTTCTAGGTTATAATTTGTAGCCTCTATATTGTGTTGAAGAAGTATGCTTCTTGAAATATGCCCATTAGAAAGATCTTAGATATAGATGTATTTGAGTTATGCATTATAATATTTTAAGGTTGTGATAAAAGAAATAAATAGGGCAGTGATAAACTATAGAGTTGATGTTTGAAGTTTGTAAAGGGGTGTAAGAAAATGTATCATTCATTTGTACATCCCTATGGGGTGTCAGATGCAAGCATGAAAAATGTTCAGCCAAAGTCATGTCATCAAAGAAATTTCTCTATTGGAAGATACAAACCATTAAATTTTATTGGTATTAAAGGTTTCTCAGACCTTATTCCTAATGAAGCTAGGGAACACTTTCCAAAGGTTGAAAGGAAAACCTCAAAATCAACATCTCAATATCTACAAGTGTTTTCTAATTTTATGGGAGATTATGAGATAAATCATGAAGATGTTGTCATGAAGCTCTTTGTTCAATCTCTGAAGGAAGATGCTAGAGATTGGTTTTCATATTTTCAAGTATGTTCTATTTCTTCATTGAATGAGTTCATGGAAAAATTCATAGAACAATTTGGTGAGAGGATTGATCCAATTTCAGTGAGATAAAAGCTTATGAACATCCAGAAAAAAAGAATATGAGTTAGTCCCAGCTTTCAATCTCAAATTTGCAAAGGCAATAAGGGATATTCCAAAAAATTTAAGACCAAATGATGTTGTGTGTTTGGTTATGTACTTAGGTTCATTTGATGAAGAAATGAGCTATCTATCAAGACATAAAGAGCCTGCAACATTACATCAGACATATCAAATTATAACGAATATTGAAAATAACTTAAAATATTCAATGATGAAGGGATACATGGTTACAAGTGTTTGTTTTCCTAGCACACCTCATGAAAATGGAATTCATGGATTATACAATAGAAATTCTTTCCAATATGATAATGCTTCTACTATTCTGATTTTTTGATCATCACAACATGCAAATCATAGTGAGCTCCAAGTTGAACATCAACAAAATTTGAGCAATGTTGATCAGATTTCTTTTGTTCAAGAATTGTATAACATGATGAGGAACAAGAGAGAATCACCATATGATTTGTTATCAAGGTTTTTGTATGACTTTTTGGAGGTCCCAAAAAATTTCAGACCTAAGAATTCAATGTGCATTGATTTGTTTTGTGAAATCTCTTAGCCAAGGCTGAGTACCTTTCCAAAAGAGTTGAAGCCTCATAGTTTTGATCAAGTACTTGACTAGATAAATATTGTTGAAGGAACCCTATTTGATTATGCACAAAATATGATGTCTCAAGATATTGATGGTAGTTGTTCTATTGATTAAGCTTTCACTCTGAAAACTCTGAGCATAGTTTATGTAGTGATGAATTTTCTTGTGATGAGGGTCATGATGAGAGTGAGTTTTCTAATTATTTTTCTAATAATTGTGAATGCTCTTATGAGGATGATCTAGAGGTATTTTCTTTACTTGAAGGATGCAATGATATGAATGTTCATGAAGTCACTTGTTCACAAGTGAATGGAAAATTTTCATTTGATAATACCTAGAATGTAATTCGGGTTTACCATCAATGGAGCATGTTATCTTTGTGAATGATGAAGAATTTGAAGATAAGAATGTGTGTGTTTAGTATCCTGATCCAAAGAAAAGTGCTAAAAATGATAAGGATATTGATGAACATGCTTATGTCCTTGCTTCTCATGATTTTTTATATGAAGCAGAGATGGAAATGCCAACTATACATGAAGAGGATGATGATTTGTGCATTGATGAAAGAAGGGGTTCATTATTGAATGATCAAGTTGTACATTATGACAAGCACATCGATCTTGAATAAAAATTATTGCCAATTCATAATATTGAATATCTTGCTAATTTATCTGACAAAAAAATTCAAGATGGGTTGATATTGCATAAATTTTTGATCTATGTGTAGAGAAACCAAAAGATGAAAGTAATGGTGGATCTCATGTTAGTGGATGTGAAATTGAATATTGTTGTTTCTTTGTTGATTTTTCTTATCTCCACAGTATGAATATGGACATGCTTTTTTCAAATGAGGAAAGCATTTATGTGAAGGTGAATGAAGAGGCTTGTTCAATTGTTAATGAATAACATTCAAGATACAATGAATCTTCTACATTTGGGTCAGAACACCTATCAATTAACAATGTACATGAAGTTACTAGTGCACATGAGTGTCTTTCTGTTGACCCTATTATATCTAAATTATTTGAGCCTTCCTTTGAAGCATTTTCCATTGAGTTGAATGATGTTTTGAAAAATGAATCAAAATATGTTACTGAACCTGAGATGAGTGCATTTACCTAGTTTTGGGATGTTGATGATGCATATGATCTCCATTTCCATGAAACCAAGGAGTGTTCTGATGTAGTTGAATCAAAGTTCCTAGATATGTACTCATGTCATGATGTCTAATTCAAGGAGACTCTTGAATATGTACTTTTTCCTATTGATGCACCAGGGGGTTTTTGCATAGTGCACAACAAAGTTTTTATGAAATTTTTCAGTTTGATGTGCAAACTAAATTGGATGTCAAATTTTATGATGTCAATGGTCAAGTGGACTATGAATGTTTTCAATTTTTAGTCTAGATGGATGAGAATTTAATGGAACATAAACATGAGCTAGATAAGGTAAAATGTCACATTGATTATGAATTTCAGTTAGTGCTTGACTACCAAAATCAAATTGACAGAGTTAATGGTGGCCTTGGAAAGTACAATGCTATGGTCAAACATGCTAGTGGTGATGTTAGTTTTTAGTTTTTTAGTGGCAATGTTTTTAGACTTGTCCCAATACAGACAATAGAGAATATAGATTTTGATAGATGTAAGGATTTATTTTACATTTTGGTGGCTCGGGGCCATTAAATGAAGTTTCAAAAAAGGGGTTGAAATTGAAGACAATGTGGGTCTCCAAATGGATTTGGCACTCGGTCTACTCTTCTAGGAGATATCTGAGATCTCACCATGGCCACAAGGGGCATGCATCCCTGAACATGAGCCACTCATGGGGCTCTCAAAATTGTGAAGCATTTTTAACGGATAATATGCTTTGGGACAGTTTCAACCAAACTAAGGACCATATTGTGCTTGATCCTAGTCTAGTGATGCAAAAGAGGTACATGGACAACAAGTGGAAACCTAAGAACATGGAATGAATAGAGGGCTCATAATAGTTAGGGGCAACAAGCATGATGAGGAATTTTTTTTAGAAATGATGAAAGTGCTATATGGTGACAAAGCTCATAAGGGTAGCAAAGTGTGAGGAAGTGAACATAAGACAACCCAAATTCTCATAAGGGATGGAGATAATCATGTTCATAGTAAAGGACAACTATTTGAAACCATACACTCTTCCACGTGTATTGCAAATATAGCAAGATAGCAGTGGAATCATATAGATTGCAAATAAAGCTTTGCTTGAGAAAGAAAGAAAGTAGTGTCCTTGATAAGTGTGTGTGAAGTTTTCTACAAAGTATCTAAGGAACCTATTATGAGTTTATGATAGTGAAATAAAAGTTCATGAGGGCTATTTGGATCGAGCAAATAACAAAGTTACAACTATTCTCCCTTCAACTCATGACTTGCTAGGTTCACTAGGGGATTTAGTACATGATTTTCTAAGTAACAATTTTTCCCATGCATTTAGATAGATGGAGATAAAATCTCCCTAGATCTGAGCTTGAAATTTAACATGTGCCTAGTTTCTTCTTCCTCACTCAAATGCTCTCACCAAATAGCTACAACCAAAAAATTATGGGCATGAAAGGGTTCATCTTTTCACTGGATTCTTTACAAGATAATCCCAGATGGTCAACAATTAGCTTCTTGTCATGAAGTTTCTACATACATGCTTTCAACTCAAGGACAATGCCCTGATGTTGTACCTTCAAAAACACCTTCTTGCCTCTCTATAAGAGATGTACATGATTATGTGATAAAGACATCTAGTATGCCTTGTAACTAAATAGACCTAGTGGACTTTGATGGAGGAGGTTCTGAACATTATTCTCTAGGGATAAATGGAATTTCTTTTATTGAAAATGAGCATAAATAGACATCACAAAAGTGCTTCAAATGTAACACCAAGAAATATTTATGTTGCAAATGGGGCCCAACCATTGTGCTAGCTAAACGGTGTCAATTTGATATTGCAAAGGAAATTTTTACATAGGTACAAGAAGCTACTACAAGAAACATATTTGTTTAGATGCCTAATGTATGGGTAAATCTAGGACATGTTTATTTTGCACGAGGGAAGTTTGTGCTTGCAGTGAAAATCTATCAAAATTGTTTGAGGAAATTCCATTTTGGAACTAACACCCAAATTTTATTATATTTGGCTTGAACACATTATGAAGCAAAATAGTGGTGAGATTCTAAAATAACATTATTAAAGAGTAGTACATTTGGCGCCCTCTAATTACATGTTCCACTTTGATGTTGGGATTGCAATGCAATTTTTTTTCAAATTTAGCACTTCAAAAGCAAAAATGCACTGTTGATGAGGTTCGTCGAGCAGTGTCAGAATTAATGAATGTGCTCTATGTGTTCAGCCAACTGTCAGTTGTGGCAAGCATTCTATACATGACTTTGATGAGAAGAAGATAGAGTTGCATGTTGACTACTGTAAACATTTGCTTGATGCCGCCAAATTTCATAGAGAAGCAGTAGAGTAAAGAGTAGTAAAGTCGTTGAAAGCTAGGAGTAGCACACTAACTTGTCTTAGCTGATGAAAAATGAAGGATTCAATGATGGAAAGGAGGAAGCAAGAGGTGAACTATGGCTTGTGATGGTTTTGAAGTCTCCCCTGCTTCTAGTCACCCATTGTTGTTTGATTTTTCTTTGTCTTATCACATTAGCAATGGCACGAGGGTGTGTTCTTTTATTGTCCGTCATTGTTTTATTTCTCTTTTCCTAGCTCACATCAGTGATGGTGCGATACCTCATCCTCCTTATCACCCATCTCTATTAGATGTTTCCCTCTTCACATCACATTGGCAATACAAAATGGTAACTAGGGAGACTCGTGGAAAGCATCCATATCATTATTTGAAGGGATTTCTAATGGTGGGGAAATAACCAAAGGTGAAATACATGGGTAAATGGACCTTTCTATAGCCTAATAAAAAGAATGAAGTCCTTCACAAATAGACACAATTTTGCAAATGCAAGGAAAAAAATGAGGAGGCGAGAGAAATAAAGTGTAAAAGGTGTTCTTCGATGGAGAGGTGGTTAATGATCAAGGGACTCAAATGATGCCAGTTGTTCGCAAGGATTTTCATTTAGGGTTTTTCCATTTTCTCTTAAATGCATTTCCTATTTCATTTGTAGGAGGAGATTCTCATAGTTTGGTCTCATGAGGAAATATATTTTTGTAACAAGTATGAAATGAATAGGTGCTAGTTTCAGGTTATGGAAAATTCTAAGTCCTGTAATAGAGAATTTAATCATGGCATTGTCATATTTGTATGTAAATGATAAAATATTTTGAGCCAATTTTCTCCACAGTGTACATTGTATAGATTTTGAATATGATTAATCTAAGATTGCTAGTAATTTTCTTCTTGTCTTTCCTTGAATGTCTATTTAGTGTTGTAAGAAAAGAGGGATTCACTACACATGGGTCTCTTTGCTCTCAAGAGATCACCAGGGAATGAACTACCCTTATCCACCTTAGCATAAGTAGAACAAAGAAATGATAAAGAAATGCACACAAGTTATATCTCAAAGAAGACTACTTCAGATCCCGAGAGAGTGAAACTTCTAGATTTCTTCCTCAGATAGAGGATCTCTTGGCCAAAGGATGAAAATGCATATTCAGGATGCTAGTGTAGCATGTTGTCATCCAAATGGTGCACTAGCATCCTAAGCAATAAAAGGCTCAGGATCTCACACAGGTAGAAAAAGGTTTCAATTCTTGAATCGGACCTAAGGTCTACTAAACAAAATGATCAACAGAGAATAGAGACTTTAAGAAAAGCACAAGGAGAACTTGGAGAAAACTTACCTTCAACTGAATGTTCAAGTCTTCACTCCAAGCTCTGCTTTTCAACCTACACACAAAAGAACGAGGGGAAAAGGTTGTGACTGTATAGGGGTCTTCCTTAGTCAAACCCTTGTTTTGGTGTTCCCACCACCATGGATAGCCAAATAGGAAAGGATTGTAAATGAAATGGACAAAGCGTGTGGTGAAAGGAAAAACCACTTCAGGAGTAGAACCCACACTACTAAGTAATAAATAAGCAAGTAGATAAAAGAGAGTAAGGAAGAGAGAGCATTACCCACAGGCCTAGACCCTCTCTAGATCACACAAATGCACCATTGAGTGCTTGCTTGAGAGTTGTAGCTATTGGAAGGACCTCAGTCTGACATTGATTTGCTTGTAAGAGTGTTGCTATCAAGGATGACAGGAACTCAAGAGTGAAAGACTTGAAGAGAGCTTGATTGAATATGAATTAAACCCCCAAATGAGAGCAAAATAGGGCTTTTTTCTACATGAAAGGGCGACAAAGAGCCCTTACACTCAGAATTTGACTACTAGGACATGTGTCGAGAGAGTCAAGATTCAAGATTCCTCATTTCAAACTTGAAAAACTACCAGGATGATAGCACACTGTGCAAACATCCACACGTCATGTAGGCATCCAAGGCCTATATTTTTGGGAAATGTGTTGTTAGGCTTCTATCGCTTTGCCACTAGTCTACATGGAGTCAAAATTGAAAAATTATGACTCATCGGATTTTTTCCATTAATGCTCTAAGGTGTCATAAATGCTAGGTAAAAGTGAAAAAAATGTGGAATTTCCCCTAGGTGCAATTCTACGACAATACATTTTTCCCCCACTTTAGTGGGCTTGATTTTGGGAAAAATCAGCCACACTAAAGTACAGAAGAAAAATTTCACCCAAATTTTGAATTTTACGGATTTGCATGCCAAGGGAGAAGGGACCTTAGAGGCCACCAAAGTTGAGCTAACCGATATAGAAGGTGCCCCTAACAATCAAGCTCAACAAACAATGATAGAACAATTGTGAAAAATCGCACAAAACTTTAACCTGCAAAAATCAAATTTTAGGTCAGCTTCAAAAATCGGAAGAAGCTACATTAACGAGAAGAATGCTCAAGAAAAATTCATTGATTTAGAGGATAAATATGATCAAGAGGTGACTATATGCCCCCTCCTGAGTTTTCCCCCAGCTAGGTGGGGTAAATTCAGAAGAAACTGGGAGCCACAAACTCTAGGAAAAATGGGCCCCAGGGGCCTATATATACCGAGGTGGGCCCCTAGAAGGGTCATTTTCACTATTCTCAATGAGAAAATTGTTGAATTTTGTGAGAGAAAAGTCAAAAAAATGTCGAGCAAGAGGGAGTATGGGTGCCTAGACGAGAGTAGCTGAGGGACGATATTGCTGAGGGTCATGAGGTGGACCAGGTAGGTCTCAAAATCTCATGTTTTGGGAATTTAAGTACTTTTTTAGCATTTTTTCCTTGTCGATCTACACAGGCATCCTTTTTTGGTGCTACCATCCAAAAAACATGTTGGCATCTAGGATCCACATTGGAGTCCCATCACTATACTAGTGTCCCAAGGATGCATTAGGATCCTTAGGGCGTCAATGACGGATGGGGACATATGCGCAACATGCATAATTATGTGCGACATGCATAGGTCTTAGTGAATTTTTTCTTGTTTTCAAATTGAAATTCCATGTTCTAACTTAGAATTTTTCCTACTTTTTACAAGACTATCTAGAGATCCAGGAGCATCCTGGTGGGAAAGCTTACTGACTTGTTCCCAAGTAGAAGGACTGCCTCACTGATGATGAGGTCAAACTTTTGGAGGTCGGTCTTTGGCATGTATTCACCATGCCAAAGATGCGTTACCATGAGAGGATACTTACAACCTTAATGGAGTGGTGGGATGCTACCACATCATCTTTCTAGTTATCTATTGGGGAGATGATGATCATGTTGGAGGATGTATATCAGATCCTTAGACTACCCATCCATGGATGATGGGTGTCTATCGATGACACCTAATCAACACGGGAGTGGGTAGAGGGAGTCTTGTCTTTCTTGGGGTGGACAGAAAGTGACAATGACACAGGTCACATTTACATGCATTGGTATGACCAAGGATGGACCACTGCACCATCACTGCACCAAGTGATGGTTGTGATAGTTGCATTCCAAATCACAATAGATGGGTGAGGCTCTCACTTGCACGGGGGCCTCATCTATACCATTAGGGAGATGGTAGAGCATAGGACAATTTTTTCCTGGGGGCGCAGTATGTTAGTGCACCTATACTAGGAGCTAGGGTGGTACATCCATTACAAGTATCATACTCTTACAATGTGCACACTTTTGTAGGTGTCGGCCTTCACCCACATCATGTGCACGAGGCCAGTTGATTTTCCCCAATGATGGCCATATCATGTCCCCATGGCCCATTGGTATGATATCACGGGGTAGTCGAGGCACAAATACTTATAGTTTGACACACTAGCTACAAATCGGGTCAAATGGAGACCCTGTCACTTTTTAAGATGGATAGATGATGACAGGTATCTCAAGAACCTACAACGGGATAGTTTTCTCATTGGTTTTCACAACCACATCATTGTACCATACTATTGGAGTTAGGTCTTGCAACAACATGGCCATGTGTAGACCATTCCCCCTAATGAGCCCACATACACTTGGGCCTTCAAAATTACAATGAGACCTGGGGACCATCCCTTCCCTACCATCACTGATTTTGTTCCCTCAGATGATGGCAAGCCCAACCAAGACTTTGGCACTGACAGATAATGTAGGGATTGATTCAGATTTCATAGGGTTGTGGGATAGGCACCATCCTTGTCTAGTGTTTAGTGAGGATGCCTCCAAAGGGGACCCTGGCCCACAGGGGGACGTGCCTCTTCCAACACCACAGGACAGGCGGAGAGGGCAACAGTAGGTCGAGGAGGAGGAGGCATTTTCATAGAGGTCAAGGAAATGAAGGAGATCAGACCATCCACCAGCTACCCCTGTCTTGTTGGTGCCACCAACACCTACTATTATAGCAGCGGTAACCTTGGTGGCACAAGGAGTGGCTATCGATACCGATAGCATGGGTCCCAGTGTTGCTCCTCACCCTGATCTCATATGGCAGCCAAGGGACTCGGGTATATTGAGCATGTTGTGTATATTTTAGTACTTTTAGTTTCCTCCATTTATGATTATACATATGCCATGTGATACTAATTTCACTCTTTCTTTCTATGGTCACAGAGGATACACAGGGATGGAATGGGTTGATGGATCAATGCATATCAGAGGTGACCCCTGAAATGCCTATTTAGGGGATGGTTCTTGAGGCTTATTGACCAATGTTTGTGGGGCAACATGCCCACATTTTTGAGCTGGTAGCATGTTTGAGGACCGCTTATGAGGAGTGAGGAGTAGAGATTGTACAACTTACCATAGAGGTGACCACCATATGAGGCAACGTGACCAGCTGTCGGGGCAACTACAAATGATGCTTGACAAGCAATACATGGAAGTGATGAGGGTTGATGCTACTGAGCAGGTGCATGACACCCTCCAAAGCCATGCTGGTAGCCATGACCCTGGTAGATATTTAGTAGCTACAATAGGAGTTGACACAGGAATGATTCACGATATGATCCTTACAGGGAGAGATCAGGGGGATGCGGGTAGCTCTTTCTACATCGTGCTCCCATAGATCTAGGCCCATGACCATAGTAGCAGTAGCCAGAGCCCGAGGGCTCCAGGAGCCACACACTAAAGCCATAGGGACTTCTTCTTTTGTACACCAGTTTTGTAGTGAGAGATATATATTTTTTGCAATTCATTTGTATAGACATATATTCAGTAGCCACTCATTTTTTACAGTAGTTTCCCAATACATGTACATGACATTTGATACATATATATACTAGTTTTGACTTCATGGAATTGTGTATTTTTGATGTGTATGCTTCTTTATTTTCATGTATGTTGATGCAATGGATATTATATGCTTATATGGATGTATGTTTACATTAGATGCTAATATGATTTAATGAACACACATGGTTGTAAGTTAATTAAATAAAATGATGATCTAATTGTCTTAAAAGATGTAATGTCATGCATGGATACATAGCATAGAAAGAGACATGTATATATGTTGTTCGCACACACACACACATGGTCATATCATAACAAAAAGAATTTCATAATGTGTTAATGAATAATTTCAACACCTGTAGTGCTACTACCCTTAAAGAGTGAACACCGTATGCATGACATGTTGGACACTACGCATAGTATCAATGGAGATGCATCGCATTAACATACTCTTTTAGAGGCATTCCACCTATAGATGATAATTCATAGGCACCCGAACCATATATAGAGAGACAACATAAGGGCCTAACTAGTTAGGACTAAATTTCCCTCTCTAATTAGGTGGCGCATTTACATTTCTTTGATTCTCATAGAGAACAAGATCTCCCAGCTTAAAGGTCATAGGAAGCACACTTTTATTATATTGTCTTGATAATGATTGTTGATAAGCTTTAAGATGGTCGAGGGCTCATAATCGATGCTCATCGAGCATATCTAGCTGATGCAAATGATTAGCTCGATAAGTTTCATCGTCAATTAACCCCTTAAGGGTAACCCGTAAGGAAAAAATTTCCAACTCCAAAGGCATGATAGTTTTGGCACCATACATGAGGTTGTAAGGCATTTTTCTTGTCACCATACAGATGCTTGTGTGATAGTCCCACAAAGCGTATGTTAGTTGAATGTGTCAATCCTTGCCATGCTTATTAACTATTTTACAAAGAATGAGCTTAAGAGTCTTGTTATATGCTTCTACTTGACCATTAGATTGTGGATAGTATAGAGTAGAAAATCTATGTAGAATGTAAAATTTCTCTAAGAATTTCTTTACTTCCTTTTTCTTGAATGGCATACCATTGTTAGAGACAAGTGTAGTAGGCAATCCAAAATGAGAAATAATGTTGTCCAGAAGAAAACTATAGATAGCTTTAGCATTCATGGATTGAATTGGAATGGCTTCAACCCACTTCATGAAGTAATTTGTAGTGGTAATGATAAAGGTATGTCCCTTAGAAGAAGGAGATGGTATTTTTCCAATAATATCAAACCCCAATTTTGTGAATGGCCAAGGATAGGTATGATTCTACAACTCTTGTGTAGGTGCATGAATAAGACGACTATGCTGTTGAAATTGTGGGCATTTCTTAACAAAATTGAAGGAATCTTGCTCCATCATTTGCCAAAAATACCCCATGTGTACCAACTTTCTCACCAAGGATCTACCACCAAAATGTCCACCCCTAGAACTTGAATGGGCTTCCTTAAGGGAAAGGGGTATCTTTGCTTTAGTGAGACATCAGAGAAGCACGCCATTCTAGGATTTTTGATGTAGAACATCACAAAAAATAACATAATGTGCTGAAAGCTTTTGTATTGGAGTGCAATCATTATTTGTCGCATCATCAAGAAAGTTTCTAGTCTTTAGGTAGTTATAGATATTAGAGAACCATTCTCTCGAGTCTACTGAAGCAAGGAAGCAACACTTGCCATGGCATCGACATGTCTATTCTCCCTCGTAGGGATACTATCTATTGTGAAAGAAGAGAACTGATTAAGCAAAGACAAATCAAGGTCGTGATATTGAGAAAGCTTACTTTGTTTAGCTTGATAGGTTCCTGTAATCCGATTCACAATAAGTTCTAAATCACCCAGTATGTGGAGATGTTTGATTCTTAGCACAATCGTGGCACGTAAGCTAGCAATGAGAGCTTCGTATTCAACAATGTTATTGGTGCAAGGTAAATATAATCAAAAGGATAAAGGGATTAGTTTGCCTTTGGGGGATATTAAGACCACACCTACTCTAGAACCAGTCTAACACCCTGACCCATCGAAATACATCTTCCATTCAAGGTCATAATTGATCACAAAAAAGTTCTCATCAGGGAACAAGTCTAGACATAGGAAGGAGTGAGATGAGGGAGCAGCTACCAACTAATCAGAAACAACTTGAACCTTATTGACTTCTGAGTAATGAACTTTATATCAAACTTAGATAGCAACATAACCCAGTTTGCTAACCTCCCAGCAAGGTTGGCACTAGAGAATAGATGCTTTAAAAAGTCAGTCTTCACAATGACATACGTTTCAACATGGATAAGATAGTTCCTTAACTTTTGTGTAGCAAAAACAAGAGCAATGCATTGTTTCTCCATGGAGGAATAATTGGTTTTGTAATCAACTAGAACGCGATTAATGTAGTAGACCACTCTCTTTTTCTTGTCATCATCATACTGAGCCAACAAAGCTGTCAAAGCATATGGTGACATTGCAAGGTAAAACAAAAAGGGTCTATCTTGCATAGTTGACATCAATACAGGAGGATTGGCCAAATAGGCTTTGATTGACTCAAAATATTTCTAGCACTCTTCATCCCACATGAAGTGAACATCTTTCTTCAACAGACGCGTGAAAGGAAGGGTACGATCAGCCAATTGAGATATGAATCTTCGAATTGCTTGAATCTTCCCTTGTAAACTTTGCAACTCAGTAATGTTCCTGGGTGGAGGCATGTTAACAATAGCATCGATCTTATTTGTTTCAACTTTGATTCCATGGTGAGAAACTATGAATCACAAATTTTTTTTGGCATCCACACCAAAGACACACTTAAAGGGATTGAATCTCATCTTATAGAGTCGAAGCCTTTCAAAAATAAGATGAAGGTTCTTTACATGATCTTGATGAGTTATAGATTTTTCCATGATGTCATCAACATAATCTTCTAAGATCTTATGAATAGGGTGATCCCACAATACTAGTTTACAATTTTAGGCCAAACTAGACACTAAACTAATTTTTTCTAGCTAAATCTTCACTTTTGGACACCTATAGCGGCCAAACTGTGAGGAATTTTAAGATGATACAAACTAGTGATTTGTGACATTTTGTCTGTAGATTCTAAATATAATTTTTTCAAAAATTTTGGAATTAGATTGCACTTCTTTTTCTATCTCCTTTGAAAATTAGTTTTTTTAGTAAACACCATTTTTAAGGAGTGGCACTCACCATATAACACATAACTTTTTTTCCATGAAGGATAAAATTCTATTTTTTTCAAATTTAGATTTGTAACTATGATTTCTAGTGCTTCCAATTGGTTTCATAGTGTTTTATTGAGTATTTTTTCCTTAATCAAGTTTCGAAGTCAAACCAATTACAATTCAGACATAGGCAGACTGTATAACACATAACCTTTTTTGTATGTATCAAAATTTAGTTTTTTATTTGTTGGATCAAGGACTTCAATATCTGGTGCACTCAAATTTTAAAAAAATAAAAATTGATAATCTTCTATTCTTCCACATGTGCAGAACAAAGAGCTTGATTTTTAGTGAAAAACCTAAATTCACAAGTAATAAAAAATAAATTTAATAATTAAATTTAATAAAAATTATACTTTTTTAGAAGCTTCTAATAAGGACTACATACAAAAAATAAATTTTAAATGAATTCATTTGATCCCCCAAAAGGTAAATCAAAAGTGGTGTTTTATTAGCATTTTGATAGGTGTAAAGGAGACTCTATTATAGGTATGGTTTAAAACTAGCGGGGTTCTATCCAAGGGGGCCTTGTCTAAGGTGGTTTGATGAAACCCTCTTCAATTGGAATACTTTAAATGGAACTTTTCAAGGCTTAAATCATTATATTTTCTAAAAATATGTGATTTCAGCAAAAATCAGGATCTCCCAGAAAGTGTAAACCACTATTGTGGCAACACCCAATAAAATCATGAAAAATTAGGGTCATTTCCCATTGGTAGGTTTATCATGCATTCTTTAACCCAAAAGGCATGACCATATAACATAAGGTACCCCAAGGGGTAGTGAAGGCTATCTTATACTAATCTTCTGAATTAATACGGATTTGATTATAACCCAAGAAACCATCCATAAAAGATAAGAATGCATGGCTTGTAGTCGAGTCTAGAATCATATCTATATTAGGAAATGGAGAATCATCCTTAAGAGAATCCTTATTAAGATCACAAAATTCAAATGCATATACAAATATAGCCATCAGGTTTACTAACAACAACAATATTCGAAATCGAAGGGGACTAGTTGATTGGACAGATAAAGCCTACTTTTAACAACTTCTCTATCTCAACCTTAACCATCAATGCCACCCTGGGATTGATCTTTTAGAATTTCTACTTAACTGGCTTGGCGTCAAGATATTGGGTGATATTGTGAACCACTATAGACTCATCAATATGAGGCATATCCTCATACATCCAAGCAAAGATATCAGGATGAGAATGTAAGAGGTCAGAATGTTCATCCACTTCTTCTAAAGAAAGGCACTTCCCAATCTTAATTAATTTTTTAGAAGACTTAGGATCCATAGAGATTTTAATAGTATCTCCTTTAAGGAGAGAACTATGATCTCTAGGATGCAATATCATGACATCATTACCAACATTGGATAGAGGGTCCTCTTCTTCAATGCTCAATATAGATTCTCCAAAGTATGCATGTTTATCTATGCGATATGGGAATCGTCTTTTGTGATGGAAGGGAGGCAATGGGGAGTAGGCACCTAGGAATTCCTCAAGTGCTTCATCTAAAGAGAAGAAATATACATGGATTTTATCATCCTACCCCTATCCTTTATCAATCCAAGATGGACCAAAATTAGTGGTTCGACCATAATCATGTTACACTCCACCAAGGTTTTTGCTTAGACTATTCAATAGAACACCCCAGACCCAGATACCACTTTCATAGCTTAAATTGGATAGGGACTTGGATTCCTTTATCAATATTCCCCAGGACTTTTTAACCATAGCCATACTGAGAAGCAAGTTCATATCCAAAACCATAACGAGTTTACAAAACTTCAGGAGTTGGCGGCTCCACGTAGAGTGTTTCATTCCACCAATGAACATTGAACACATCCACAGGAGCGATTCCACCTTCTCGGCTTGGTTCACAAACGTTAACCTCCTTTGCAAGAGTGGGACTACTCTCCTTAGTAGAGGAAGAACTAGTCTCCTAGATAGGATCACACTTCTCTTTCTTAATCAGAGTATCATCCATTTTCACATCAGAGGCATTCAGAAACTCTATACAAGTAGGACTCGCTTTATATTCTGAAATGAAGAATTCAAAGAATTCTAAGGAGCCCCAATCATCACCAGAGAAAGCATTCGATTGAGAAGAAGAAGGAGAAGATGGGGAATACTTATGAATTTCTGCTTTAGTTGGTTTGTCTCTAGCAACATTCACTTTAGGTATAATCTCCACAGAGGGTATCATTGAGGAACATGCCATAGCATTAGCGATTAAGGATGGAATATAATTCTTAAGAGTGAAGACGACCAAAGCCCGACCGACAGCCGCTAGCTCACAAAGGTGAACAACCTCTAGATCAGCTTTAACCATGACCACCCAGTTATTTGTGACAAAATTTAAGGAAATTTGTAAAGTAGAGGTTATGGCATCCATAACATGAATCCAAGGTCTCCCAAAAAGAAGATTGTAAGGTAACGGGCCAAACATCACATAAACCAAAGTAGGTAAGGTAATGAGAGCGAGCTACAAAGGCAGTATCATCGTGCCTCGAGCTTGATGGCCAACATTATCAAGCACATGAATGTACAAGGAAGAA